>NQII01006352.1:108521-124227 GCA_002778355.1 Clitarchus hookeri
TTAATCTTTTATTGTACAATTTTACGAGGCAACGTGAACATTCAGTTTATCATTTCGTTTTTACGTCTTTCATTCCGTTTTCACGTCTTTAATTCCGTTTTAACGTCTTTCATTCCGTTTTTACGTCTTTCATTCCGTTTACACGTCTTTCATTCCGTTTTTACGTCTTTCATTCCGTTTTCATGTGTTTCATTCCGTTTTCACTTCTTTCATTCCGTTTTCACGTCATCATCACAGACGCTCGGTTTGAGGTTTGAACTGCGTTAAATGTGGCGAAGTGAGTACATTCAAACCTACTATTTGCGTTAACAATCCAAATGTTACCAATCAAACTAAAAACGCAAATAAAGAGCATACAATTTATAGGAAAATATTTTCTATACATTTTTAAATACATATTTTCGCCTTAGTACTCGACGTTGGCTGGGTAGCTCGATTGGTAACGTAACCGTCTCTAAAAAGGGACAATCTGGGTTCAAATCCTGGACAACGCGAGTAGTTTTACTTTTTTTTTTTTAATTACGTTAAATTGCACAGTGTAAACATCGACCATAGGAAATATGTTTATTTGTCGTAATGATTTGGCTAAATTCAATACCGGTGTAAACAATATATAATTCGCCGCACGCAGTTGGCTGTAACGTATTCAATCAGTGGAATTGTCTCACTGAAACAACCAGTGGGTTTTCCACCGATTCTAAGTGGAAACGTATTCACTTATTCGGGAAGTTGAATTCCACTGCGAATCGGTGGTTTTCCACTGATTCTATCTTATAGAGATTTTACATCGTATCTTTAGAACAACTAAAGCGATTTTAATACATCGTGTATGGCAGTTCATCTTGTGTGCATTAAATTGATAACCTCTTTACTGACGTGTTGACGTCAGCTTGCAAACGGGGCCACTTAGAATGTTTATAAAATTAGTTTCTTTCTTCAGTTAAATGATAACATATACGTAAATAACATATAACACTAACTTAGAAACAAATTTCGGACGGTTTTGTCCTTTAAAAATTAATTACATACGCTAGTATCATATCCCAGGAGAAACTCTAGCGTTTTCTATTATATAATGTGGAAAATTCCTTTTGTTAGATATTTTTAACATACTAAATTTTACAGTGACTATTATTCAGTAATTGATCAGAATTACTTGCATACACGTGTAGAAGAAAGGATGCTAAAAAGTTGCGTCGGCAATTACTTGTTACGAATGAAACAGTTCAGGTTAAATAGCAATGGAACTTGCTACCTTCAACAAAAAAACATTATCTACAGAAATATGTGTTTTTTTAAAGACATTGCTTGTATGAAGATTGGCACGCGTGTCTGGACATTGACTCTTCTTGCCCTACTACAAAATTCCGTACGTTAGTTCTGCGTAAATTGTGATACCAGGCTGGCTTTTATGAAACTTTTCATCTCTAATGCCCAGTTCATTTTGATTACTGCAAGCAGAAACAGCAAAATCTGGAATTTTCTCAGAAAATACATACAAAAATGTGCAAACGTGAAGATGTAAAAAAAAGCAAAGTTTGGGTGTTACGTTGCGCGTATGTCAACATAATGGTTGAATATTATAGTGAAATAAAAATACTGAGGTCTTGAAGTAGTGTGTGTGTTTGTATATATATACACACACAAGTAATATCCTACAAATTGTAATGCAGAGCGGAGTTGTTGACAGAATGACCTTTCTATAAAAGTAGTACGGACACTTATTCATTCATTTTTGTATCAAAACTTTTCAAAACTATTTTACTTTTAAACATTTTTTAAATGTCAAGAAAAATTAGTGCTTCGTATTTCTCAGTTTACTTTATTAATGGGAAGTAATCAATATTTTTAAAATATTTTATTTCAAGAGCCTGACGGTTCCTATTTTTATACAATATCGCGCGAAAACTGTTACGCGGAAACGTAAGAACAAAACCAGTGAAATGCTAAAATTTGTTATAGTATTTCAAACATAAACACCGAGTATTGTTTGTAGCGGAGCATAAACCGACAGGAGTAAATAAATTAAATAATTTAAGAATACATTAATAAATGGAAACTGGTAAGTATTTAAAGCAATTTCATGCACAAAGTTAAGGCATACGCAGTGTTGTGTCTTTCTATGTTTCTGGCGTATTTCAAACAGCTGAGTTCTTGTTTATTTCATAAATCTTAAAAAATTAACAAGCATTAGAATCTTAGACTTTTGGCAAATAAACAACAGAGTTCCTTTATAAAACGATTTTTAGTTTTCGGTTCGATGTCGTGATGTTTCCTTTACATGTTTTCAGATAACCCGGTACAAAAATCTGTGATTTTTACAGCAGTTGCACGGACATTCTTAGCCCAGACAGCATTCCATGCGCTTTACCAATATAACAAATGTATTCAATTATTTAAAATTTGTCATAAAACTTAATACTTTGTAAAAAAAATTTCGTCTCGGCATTGCGGAATGAGAGAAAACGTGCATTGTACTTTGATAATAATACAGTCCTGAAAAAAAAATATATTTTTTCCTGAGAAAATGCACTGTAATGTCGTAAAGGTTGGCTGACGTTGAAACTTACCTACGTTCGTGCACAAGGAAATATTTCACACACGTGCTTAGGGCGTTGGGAAGGGAGGGGGAGGGGGGTTAGGGAGGAAATACCGATAAGGTTGACATTGACACGGAGAATCAATAACACGTTGGCCTTGTGATTTGTAAACTGTCGGCGTTGCACAGGGGAGAAAATGAATGAGATTGTTCTTCGTTTTCTCTTGGATGATTTCACGGGAAAATGAAATGACGATGGAGTATCAATCGTGCAGCATAATCATGAATGTGGGTGAGATTTATGAATCTAATTTCAGACGTGCTCCTTAAACTGTTTGAGTGACACCCCTTACATTAAATTAGGCCTCAATTCGTCGTTATTCTCATGCGCCTGTGCTTTTCGTTAAGTTTCGTTATCATAGTCTAGAAATAGGCATGGAAGAGGAATTTAGTATTTGACAATTTAACCACATGAAAAAATTTAATGAAAATGATTGTTGGCAAACAGCTTTCGGTATAAAACTGCAGGACCGTGAGTTGGTTTTTTTTTCAGTTTCAAATTTGATGTAACGTAATTTTGTCTTCGATTCTTTCCAGTGACACGTAATTATTGTTTCTTTTTTTTTTCGGGGATAAATTGACAGAAAATGAAGTTGTAGTAAAACGGCTACATTAATAAAGTGATTCTATAGCACATTAGTAAGTTTTATCCGAACTGAGAATGCTTGTGATCATTCTTATTATTTATCACATCTTAACTTATTCCCGCAGAATAAAAAAACGTGTATTTAACAATTGAGTTTCTCAAAGTTAAAAATGTAGCACAGGTTTTTTGTAAAAAAAAATTTTATGTATAAGAACAACATTTTTATGCAGATTTAGGGTTCTGCAAATTTAAACTGTGTGGTATTCCTGAAACCTTTATTAGACATATTTTAAAAATAAAATGAATACGAGAAATGGGCAATTTTATTCACAATTTTAATCCTAAGGCTATAAGTCCATCTCATGTCACGTGAAATACCTGCAGTTTCCAGAGTAAAATATTTCCCGGTCGCAGTTTGAAACTGGAGCTGCTATTTTTTTTTTCNCGTGAAATACCTGCAGTTTCCAGAGTAAAATATTTCCCGGTCGCAGTTTGAAACTGGAGCTGCTATTTTTTTTTTCCGCGTGGCGTGTGTTGTGTCGTTTTTTTTTAATATCGTGCGGTCTGTGCCCGGCGGCGTGCAGTTNTTTTTTTTTTCCGCGTGGCGTGTGTTGTGTCGTTTTTTTTTAATATCGTGCGGTCTGTGCCCGGCGGCGTGCAGTTGGAACAAACTGCTTTGCGTTATTATTAGTATTATTATTACTCCCAACCAAGGCCTACAGATATTCGGGGGCACTAAAAATACGTGACTAAATTAAATTAATAATTATTATTATTACTATCAATAATAAAATATCTACTTCTTTGTCTATAACTACTGATAAGACGTCTGATTTAATCAAACGATGTTTAGCTAATGTAAATAAGTGTTTAGTTAATGAAAATCCCTTGGTTGGTACCAAAGTTTTAATCAAACACATTCTATCGAAAAAAGATAAAGCATAAATCAGTAACATCACGTTAACTGTATTTATTGTGTTTAATAGTATTGATTCATTATACACATGCAATACTCAAAACTATGATTTGTTTTATGGAAGTAGTACTAAAATTTGTATAATATTACTAACTTTGTACTTGTTCACTGTATAATATTTATGTTAGTTTTACTTTTGTAGTAGACATTTGTTTTTCTCCTTTTATATGCGCATGATGTAATCTTGTTAGATTATGTCTTGTCCATGTTTTTGTATGTTTGTGTTCTCATTGCGTGTTTGTTGATCTAATTATATGGTGGTGCTATTTATTTTATTTTGTTGTACTTGTGAAATTCTCGGTTTTTTTACTGTCACTAGTTATGTAACTTTGTGTTGTTTTACTCGTATGTATCACTGCAAGCCAACTAAGGCCTACAGCCGTTCGAGTGCAACACAGGATGTTCACGATAAAGTGAGCACTTTTGAGGCCCTAGTTACATTTTTACTATCAGCCTTTTTTTTATCCTTCCACCAATTCTTAAAATAAATATTGGCGTGTTGGTAATAAGCACAGTTTGTATATTTCACTGCACTCGAAAGTTATCGTCTAAAGCTACAACAAAACATATTTATTGACTATGATTACATATTAACTAGAATTGGAAAGGGGTTCTTTACGTCCCCCGGTTTTATGCCTGAAGGCTCATCAACGGACGGCTTACTAACCAAGGTACGAACTGACGTAAACTAACACATATTCGTCACCCAGGAATCTAACCCAGAACCTCCGGGTGAACCTCGGCAGTGCACCAACCGACTGTGCCACGGGAAGTCGGGGTGTTGAAAATTAGAGATCTTCAAGAAAGTTCTCGCTCGACCATGAATGGCCTGTACAACTATATGAGTAAATGGAGTGAAATGAGATGATTATCATCATCATCCGTGGCGCTGTGGCCTGGCTGGAGACCCCCAGGCGGGCACGCACCATGGCCAGCTGTATTCCTGAATTCGGAAGTTAAAGGCGTTGTTAGGAGTTTATAACTAACTACTCTAAAACTAAGTGTAATGTGAGCCCCCGGTAGGGACGGGAGTTAAGTGCGTCTCAGGGCTAAGCCCCACACGCCTACAAGGAAGGGAGTATCNTGTGAGCCCCCGGTAGGGACGGGAGTTAAGTGCGTCTCAGGGCTAAGCCCCACACGCCTACAAGGAAGGGAGTATAATGCAAGGAGACATGCATCACGGCTAAGAGGGGTTGGGCTGCCATGGTCAGATTGTGGCTATGACAACCTCTCTAAGTGTACTTATAGCTAAAATATAATTAGAAGAGAAAGGGAAAAACCGGCATAGTCACCGTAAAAACACTTTAGACAGGAAAGAATTAAAAATGGTTTCATGCATTATCATGTTTAACAGAAAATGCTACAGGAGACAGAGGATAGGAATCATGCTCTTTATTATGATANAGGGGGCTGGGCATCTTTGATTATGTGGCGCTGGCGATGTTTGCACATCACTCTGGTGGGAGGAGTGGCGCAATTTGGTGTCTTCCCCCCGAATCTGAATCACCAGTGGATCCTGAAACTGAAACGTAAGTTGTTAGGAGCACTGTGGACGTGTCTATATACAGCGGCGTCGACCAGGTGAGCAGCGGCTGTGGGAGACGTCCTCCTGCATGGCGTTGTCATCCCGAGGGTGCCACTGCCTCGCCCTCTCACGTAGTACTCAAGGCTGCTGCACACCAAGAAATTAATAATTTTATATTTGTACCAAACATTTTTCAACTTGTACGCATTGTACGTGATAAAATATTCCTAGAATTAAAAAAATCTACACTTTATATTATTTTGAATAATTTGATATCAGATATAAAATTTTTCTGTGTTGCTATTCTGTTATCACTAAATAGCAAGCCATTTATATATATATGTAAAAAAAATTGTTAAAAATAATTTTTTGGCAAATTTTTTAACATTTTTTAAATGCATGAACTGTTATTTGGTGACTGATTACATGGAAGCCCATGGCATTAGTTTACTTTGTAAATTTTTTTCATTTGTACAACTTAGTTAGTATTTGTTATTATGGCGGCAGCAAAGCAGAAAAAAATTTGAATCTAACCCCAAACTATTAAAAAAAATAAAGTTTAAAAATTTGTTATTAAGGAAAAAGGTCATCACATATAATGTGTACAAGTTAAACAATGTTTGGTTCAAAAATAAAATAATTTTTTTTTTGTGGTTCAACACCGTTAAGCATACAGGCGTGGAACCGCTACTTATACCGCGAACCAAAGCTTCACACGCCAGCAAGATGGCAGCACTGGCCAGTAAAACGTCGGAACGTCGCTTGTCATTCAGCCTGGTTTATTCAACACTTTTCGAATCAAACATATCAACAATCACCCCATGTTTGACGTTTTTGGTTGTTTTCTAAATATGCCATGTATCACAAGCGTTTTATACTTGTGTTAACATGAAAGTAGATTTATTTTTGTTAAGTTGAACTGTTAACTTAGAATTTAAGGGAAAATGGTAAATTTTCATTTTTAATTAATGTTAATAATAATAACAGAGAAAACATAGGTGTTGTAACGTATGACAATCTGGTATTTCTGCCAACTAATTAATTTATATTTTATTTCCATTTCAAATTTGTTGTTTATAACTATTATTTGCATGACAGTTCTATTGGCAGACATCTTCGTTATTTAGTTACTCTATATGCCTGTAATGTTTAGCAAATGTTTGTTTATATTATTGTTTACATCCTTAATTGCAGTTTTAGAGTTAGGTATGACCACAGATTAATGGTTATTTATGGTGGATCCTATAGTCAAGACTTATTCAGGACATTATTTTATGCCGCCGGTGTGCGAGTGGAGTAAAAGAAGAATGCCCGTACAGTCACTTTGCAGAAAAGGGACCTCTGAGTTGATGCATGCCCTGTTTGACAGCTATTAAATTGCTATCATGAGCTACGAGAACTTCTTGCTCCAGAATAACTACAATTAGAGCCAAGTAATGACTGAAATAAGTTGCAGATGGCAGCAGCCCGATATTATATGAGTTCTCTAACTTAGTCTTCAAGAATTCTGCATAACCCTTTCTGTAAATATTTACTTGTAAATTTTTCCCACACTTCTTTCAGAAGTAGAGATCTAATGCTTCTATCTAAATATTTGATAAATCTGAGCAGCCAAGGCGAGAAAAGGTATTTCGTGATTAATGGAGAAGAAACCAAATGAGAAATATTTGTTTATTGGGCATTGAATAATATTTTTTCCTAGAGTGAAAAGACTAAATTACGCTGCCAAATGTCAATTGTAATTATACACTGGAGAGCCGAAAAAACTGGTACAGGCAGGCGTATGCAAATAACAGACATATGGAACCAATCAGAGTAACGCGATGCGGTCGGCAGCACCTATTTGAGATAACAAGCGTCTGGCAAAGTTGCTAGATCGGTTACTGCTGCTACAATGGCAGGTTATCAAGATTTAAGTGCGTTTTAACGTTGTGTTATAGTCAGCGCACGAGAGATGGGACATAGCATCTCCGAGGAAGCGATAAAATTTGGATTATCGGGTACGGCCATTTCACGAGTGTGCCGTCAATATCGGGAATCCGGTAAAACATGAAATCTTTGACATCGCTGCGGCCGGAAAAAGATCGTGAACGAACGGGAAAAACGACGACTGACGAGAATCATTAAACGTGACAGACGTGCAACCATTTCTCAAATTGGCGCAGATTTGAATGCTGGGGCATCAACAAGTGCCAGAGTGCGAACTATTCAACGGACCATCATTGATATGGGCTTTGGGAGCCTAAGGCCCACGCGTGTACTGTTGTTGACTGCACGACACAAAGCCTCACGCCTCGCCTGGGCCCACCAACACCGCCATTGCATTGTTGATAACTGGAAAGACGTTGCCTGGTCTGACGAGTCTCGTTTCCAATTGTATCAGGCAGATGGACGTGTACGGGTATGGAGACATCCTCATGAATCCATGGACCCTACATGTCAACAGGAGACTGTTCAAGCTGGTGGAGGCTCTGTCATGGTATGGGGCGTGTGCAGTTGGCGTGAAATGGTACCCCTGATACGTCTAGATACGACTCTGACAGGTGACAGATACGTAAGCATCATGTCCGATCACCTGCACTCATTCATGTCCATTGTGCATTCCGATGGACGTGGACAATTCCAGCAGGACAATGCGACACTCCACACGTCGAGAGATGCTACAGAGTGGCTCCAGGAACACTCTTCTGACTTCAGACACTTCCATTGGCCACCTAAATCACCAGTCATGAACATTATTGAACATATCTGGGATGCCTTGCAACGTGCTGTTCAGAAGAGATCTCCACCGCCTCGCACTCCTATGGATTTGTGGACTGTCCTGCATGATTAATGGTGTGAATTGCCTCATGCATATCTTCAGACATTAGTCGAGTCCATGCCACGTCGTCTTGCGGCACTTCTGCGTGCTCGCGGGGACCCTACACGATATTAGGCAGGTGTACCAGTTTTTTTTTTGGTTCTTCAGTGTATATTATCTGTGGTGACAGCATGCCATTTTTGCATTTAGGTGATTGGGCGTACGATTCAGACTAACCCAGGGGCGTATTTAGAGTTTCTTTTTATAGGAGGTAGAAAGAACGGCTGATAGTGAGTATGAATATCGCCACATGTGAATTTAGACCTAATAAAAATGTATTTTTGAAATCGCACGACCGACTGAAATAAAACACTGCATTAATTAATTAAATCTTTCTTCCACCATTNCTCGCGGGGACCCTACACGATATTAGGCAGGTGTACCAGTTTTTTTTTTGGTTCTTCAGTGTATATTATCTGTGGCGACAGCATGCCATTTTTGCATTTAGGTGATTGGGCGTACGATTCAGACTAACCCAGGGGCGTATTTAGAGTTTCTTTTTATAGGAGGTAGAAAGAACGGCTGATAGTGAGTATGAATATCGCCACATGTGAATTTAGACCTAATAAAAATGATATGTGGCACAAAATGTATTTTTGAAATCGCACGACCGACTGAAATAAAACACTGCATTAATTAATTAAATCTTTCTTCCACCATTTTAAGAGATAGAGTTCTATTCTCCAAAACGTATGTGGTTAAAAAATGCAATGATTAATGCTATACCATACGAAAAATGACGGGTAAATTTGGTGTAAAAACCATGTCTTAATACACCTTTCAGACTAATAGTTTTATTTCTGTAACTAACGTTATTGTCTTTAAACTTACATGTCGAAATCAATACAATAATGTTTTGACAGA
The DNA here is from genome assembly GCA_002778355.1 of Clitarchus hookeri. Taxonomy (NCBI): domain Eukaryota; kingdom Metazoa; phylum Arthropoda; class Insecta; order Phasmatodea; family Phasmatidae; genus Clitarchus; species Clitarchus hookeri. The sequence goes on from NQII01006352.1 coordinate 117,932, forward strand.
TGCACAAAACTATAGAAATGGGAAAATAATTAATTTTTAAAAATATGTTGCCAACATAATTTACAACGAAACTATTCTAGATTGTCCTGTGGATACTAAGCAAAAACAATTTTCAGGGAAATAATATATGATAGTATTTAATAATATACACTGAAGCGACAAAAGTCATGGGATACCTCCTAATATCGTGTCGGACCTCCTTTTACCCGGCGAAGTGCAGCAACTCGACGTGACATGGACTCAACAAGTCCTTGGAAGTCCCCGGCAGAAATATCGAGCCACGCTGCCTCTATAGACGTCCATAATTGCGAAAGTGTTGCCGGTGCATGATTCTGTGCACGAACTGACTTCTCGAGTATGTCCCATAAATGTTCGATGCGATTCATGTCGGGCGATCTTGGTGGCCATATCATTCGCTGGAATTGTCCAGAATAATCCTCAAACCAATCGCGAACAGTTGTGGCCCAGTGACATGGCGCATAGTCATCCATAAAATGTCCATCGTTGTTTGGGTACATGAAGTCCATGAATGGCTGCAAGTGGTTTCCAAGTAGCTGAACATAACACTTTACAGTCAGTTATCGGTTCAGTTGGACCAGAGGACCCAGTAGATTCCATGTAAAAACAGCCCACATCATTATGGAGCCACCACCAGCTTGCACAGTTCCTTGTTGACAACTTGGGTCCATGCATTCGTGGGGTATGCACCACACTCGAACCCTACCATCAGCTCTTACAAACTGAAATAGGGACTCATCTGACCAAGCCACGGTTTTCCAGTCGTCTAGGGTCCAACCGACATGGCCACGAGCCCAGGAGAGGCGTTGCAGGCGATGTTGTGCTGTTAGTAAAGGCACTCGAGTCGGTCTTCTGCTGGCATAGCCCAGTAAAGACAAAGTTCGCCGCACTGTCCTAACGGACACGTCCATCGTAAGTCCCACATTGATTCCTGCGGTTATTTCATGCAGTGTTGCTTGTCTGTTAACACTGACAATTCTGCGCACACGTCGTTGGTCTCGGTAATTAAGTGCAGGCGGTCGGCCAGTGCGTTGTCCTTGGTGGGAGGTTATGCCTGAAAGTAGGTATTCTCGGCACACTCTTGACACTGTGGATCTCGGAATGTTGAATTCCCTAACCATTTCCGAAATGGAATGTCCTATGCGTCGAACTCCAACTACCATTCCGTGTTCAAAGTCTGTTAATTCCTGTCATGCGGCCATAATCACGTCAGAAACCTTTCCACATGAATCACTTGAATACAAATGAAAGCCCAACCAATGCACTACCCATTTATACATTTTGTACGCGATACTACTGCCATCTGTATATTTACATATTGCTATCCCGGACTTTTGTCACCTCAGTGTATATTCTGAATACATTTGTATTAGTGATAAACGTTGTTAAAGTTATAAAGCATTTAAGAAATATACTGGGTGAGTCGCCTACGTCTATTTATCCGTGTCTATGCAACCCGCAGACAATACTACCCGTCTACAAAACATCTTCCCCACTGGAAACTTGTTCTCTCTTGTGTAGCAGAGTCCCGTGCCGTGTACGCGCCCGTTACGGCGCCTCGTCTGTTAGCTGAACAATCGACGCCGTTGTCTGTCTGCACCAATCAGCGGCTTGAACATAGAGAATCGCTACAAAACAGCGCGTGTGCGTTGGTATCTTCCCGTTAATACAGTAGCCGGCGACAGCAATTTTATGTCGCGTGAAGAAACACAGTGGCTCGAAGCGAGGCAGATGTGTGTTACTACTGACGCAGTCTTCACGTACCAACGCATTCGGTAAACATCCAAATAATCTGTTGCAACACAATAAAACGGATGTGCATTCTATCAAAAGTGACTGCTTCTCAATTCGTTGCTGACATAACACCATCAGTTCACCACTTGCTTTACTAACGACACCGAATCAACGCACACGTGGTGTTCTGCTGCGATTGTTATTTTGTTAGATGGGTAATATAGTGTGCGGGTTGCATAGATACGGAAAAATATGCGCGGGCAAGTCACCCGGTATTTTTAATAGTCTATATATTTGCTTAAAATTTAATGTTGTTCTTTTAGCACCCTCAGGGGCGTTGGCCACGTAAAAATCATAAATTTGATTTTGGTACTTATTAAGTTCAACATTTAGATATTATCAGTGATTACTATTTCCTCGCAAAAAATTGGGGTCATCATTTCCACAGAAATAAATGTCAGAGTCACATTTTTTTCTTTTAGGGATGTAAAAATAATGAAAACTAACATACATATGGAAACGAAATGATTCACATTGAAAGAAGACGCCAAGAGGTACTACATGACGTCTATAAAATTGTAAATGGAAAAGTTTGTGTTATTTAATAAATTTGCTGAAAATAAGGAAATTTTAGTATATTTTTGATTTGTAACTGGCCCTGAATTTTTTGTATAATAACTTTTGCAAAGCAGACCTTAAATTTAATTAAATCAAAACCTTTCAGTTATCCTTATTAAATTCTGTGAAAATAATTTGGTTTATTTTTTTGTACATTACAAAAACAGCACAATTTTAACTTTAACACGTCTTTATGCAAAAACCACACAATTTAAAAAAAAATGCTGTGTGAGGAGAAAGTAGTCACAGATAATGTCTACAAGTTGAACACTATGTGGTACAAGTATACGTAAAATTACAATTTTTTTTCGTCGCCAACGCCACGATTTTGTTAATGAAATTCGATTTTATGAAGCTAATTTTAAAGATATAAACTTAAAACAAAAACCTAAGTGTGAGAAATTATAATGTCAAGCTCTTCATTAATGCAAATACAACAATTTGTTTTTCAATAATAGTTTATTTAATCATTAAGTTTTCCGCTATATCCAGAAAACAGGCTATAAATTAATGTTAATAAGGCTTCGATAGTGAGAAACAAGTACTTTTCTGCTCAAAAAATCACTGGTGGCATATACATGTATTTGACAGGAACTCCAAAAAAAAAAAAACAGAATTTCATTAACTTGTATTCCCCTATACCAAATTCACTCTGCTTTCAAACCAGACAATAGCCTTAAGGCCCCCACCTACCTTCCGCTTGAACTGCGTTGCGTAATGTTTGTAATACGCATTTTCCCGCGAAACTATCAAACGTGCGTCCAATGTACTGCTTTGCGAAAAGAACACACACTTCAGACGAGGGCTGTTGAGTACTTTCAAAATATTACGTGCGTTAGAAACATCAATTCAGAGTACTCCAAAACCGCTAAAAACTGCTTTTTCAAATCGCTGTAGCTCAAAATACACGCATCAGATACATACAAAACGACTCAAGGGCCCTACAGACTTTCCGCCAGTAAAACAATAGGATCATCGCTGAAAGTCCCAAGGGTACACGCAGTGTGACGAGAACACTGCACGCTAGTTCAGAGCCTTGTGCTTAGCGGCGACGTGGCACTTGATGCGCGTGGCAGTGTCGCCCTTATCGCTCCCGCGATTTTTGAACTCGAGCGCGGAAACAAAAGCTCGAGGTAGGCTGGAGCCTTAAGGAGCCTGCCTAGTTAGATTTCGCCTGTAAATTCAGTGTTTGCGCGTAAACCTGTATCTCGGTAAATAAAAGTTCTGAGGATACGATATTTTTCCAGGAAAGGTAACAAGTTTTTATCTAGAACCGTCACTTTTTACTTTTTTTTTTGTATTAAATGTTATTAAAGAAGGGGAAAAAAAATAGTTAAAACTGTAAAAACTCGCATATTCAGAGCTGGCGCGCGCAGTTTCTTTACGCAGAAACGGAAATGCACAAAGTGGCATCTGTAGTTTGATCCTCTGGCTTTCATTGCGTGTAAAGCTATTCTTGTGTTGCAGATCTAATTCCCGAGTAATTCGACTTCCCTCACACGTCTGTTGCAGTGTTGTAAGTTCCCGTCATGTGCTGCTTCCTAACGGCCCAGGATGGAACTGAGAGGGGGAGACAGTCCTGGATGGCACGTGGAGGGGTGGAAGGACGGGAGCACGTGGAGGGGGAGGAATAACGGGAAGGAAGCGCACAGACCGGTCACCTGAGATAAGGATGGGGGGTTGAAGTGAGAGCGTGTGTCCTTAGTTTACGTTTCTGAATTGTTCTCGCGACTTAACTCAATGTAAGTGGGTGGAAAAGGTGGACGGGATCGTCAAGAACGATTACCGAGGAGGGAACAAAACTAAACTGCGCCTGAATGAAAAAAATAAAAGAGTTCAAAGGCAGTGGACTTAGGAAATTTCATCAACAAAGGTAATATACATTTTTGTTAAAAAACGCATTTTAAATCAACGGAATGTACTTTCCATGAAACATGATTTACTAGCTTGTGGCTTATTTAATGGTGAGTTATTAACGAAACTTGAACTTATTGTTGTATTTAAATTAAATGATCATGATCTAGATCATTACGCATTCCTATTAGTATCTATGTAAACTGTTTTAGGAAAGTAGTGAAGCTGACCAACCAGAGTGATGTCTACTCAGATCCTCAAGTCTCTGACACCAATGAAGTAACTGTTACTCCAGGGAACACACTGCACTCTCCTAAAGATACTCTAAATGAAACGAAAGTACTCAGCAATTATTTATCAGGATCACAATTCTAAATGTTGTTGGTGTATAGTCACACTCATCTACTGAAACGGAATTTTTTCTGATGATTTTCGGAAGAAATTCAACGTTAAGTAATAGTAATTTGGCACTGGCAGTAATCAAAATTTTAAGAGTGTCTTAAAGGACATGCTCAAGCTTAATTTTTGAACCCTTTTTTTAAATGAAAGTGCATGCCACTTATAAATTGACCTTTGATTCAGCAACGAAATTTTATCGCATCCAGTGTCAACAAAATTATTTTGAACCTTATTGCGATGAAATCATCGACTGCACAGAATGTAGCTAAATAGAGGTAGATTGATTAGTAATCGCTTGAATATACTGAGGCAATTATCGTCATCATTATCAATGCCAAATTGCATAGTAGTTGATCATCTACATTTCTTATAGTAAATTTTTCATTAATATTCAACGTCGCATCCAAATTTATGGTACAGTGTCTCAATATTTTAGATTTAAATTATAGGTAATTTGACATCCTACTTTGATCTCAATGCACGCAGAAACCTTAGATACGTATTTTAAGCGAGCCAGTCTCGAAATTCGCGTCATTTTCATCTCTCGGCTGTCACGAAAACACGCAAAATTAACACACCATTACTTCGCGCGTTTTACCCAAATTGCTATCGTGTTTCGACGTTCAGTAAATGCTCTTCTGTAGATAATGGGTGGGTATTATAATACCTTATTTTTATTAAGTGAGAATTTCACTGTTTAAACTAGTTAACAGTTCCAGACTGATTCAACAGTCACTTCAGTAAACTTAACAGATGAATTAGTGTAAAAATACCAGTTTTCCTTCTCTTATTAATTCGGTGACATTTTCTACTGATTCACCAACCATTTTATTCATTGTTTTTCAGCGACTGGTTTTTTTTTACTAATGGATCAGTTAAACACAGAGTATAAAACTAAAATTAAACAACGCGTATCAAATGAAATAACGCATTAACTAATAAAACCAATACAAATACTTTCTATATTGTAAGTTTCGTCTTTCATAATACCATTTTACGAAGTAACATGACCATTTCAGTCTTTCTTTCCGTTTTTCCGTCTTTCATTTAGTTTTTACGTATTCACCATAGTGCTCGGTTTGAAGGATTAAACTGAATTAAATTTGGTGAAGTGAGTGTACTCATACTTACTTTTTGTTTTAACAATCCTAACGTTACCAATTAAACTAAGAACGAATAGGAAGGGCATACATTTTAAAACTATTTACCCTCGATAAAATAATACAATACATTTATTTTCCCCTTCGTAGTCGTTGGCTTGGCAGTTTAGTTGGTAAAATAACCACCAGTGGGGTGGGAATGGCGTGGGTTCAATTTTAACCACCAATTTTTTTTCCCCCACTTTTTTTTATTATGGTAAATTGAGCCATATAAGCAGTGACTATCAGAAATGTGTTTATTTCTCACAATTATTAGGCTAAATTAAAAAAAAAATACTTAATTCGCCGCACGCTGCTGGCCGTTTCTTATTTAATCAGTGAAATTGTTTCACTGAAACGAGTGGTTTCCCGCTGATTCGAATTTGGAGTATACATATTGAAATAACTTACAATGATAATATTATAGGAAGTTCCCATCTTCAGAAAAATCGTGTTATTACAGTGACGCGAATCGCTCATACTTAGATTAGTCACGACGCTAGATACCCGCGCAGGGGAGCAACCTGAGGTAAT
>NQII01006353.1:9999-33080 GCA_002778355.1 Clitarchus hookeri
ATGGTTTTACCGTCACTCCTCCGGTGCGAGAGCTATGGAAATATAAAATGTGGAAGCTAAGCTGGTGGGAGGGGGATGTCAGAGTCTTCCCAAATCCGATTATACGTAAAGTATTTCATACTTACACACATACAGCAGACCCGTCCGTTGTAGGTCTTGCTTCCACGATGCTTCACGAGATAATATATGATACAATGCCTAGAAAGTCGTTTTTATTACGCACATCCCAGCCCCCGACGTGAGTGTCGGAAATATATATTAACAAATACGTAAAAGAGTATGATTCAAATTATTAACACCCCAGGCAAGGACACGCAATGCAGCGGCTGCAAGCGGCACACATGTGAGTTTCGGAAATATATATATATATATCAAGTATTATTATTAAAATTATTAACGTCCCAGGCATTGGCAACGTCCTCGAGAAAAATTTTTTTCGACGCCTATAGACTCAAGCAACTAGTGATTTTCAATACATGATGTTCGTGGCTCCGCCTAGAAATTCGTTTTTGTACCGAGAACACACACACACACTTTAGCGCAAGTGTTGGAAATATTGATATTACGCTGCAGTTAAGCAGTACGCGAAGCCGGCGACTCGCCGAGAAATACGTTTCATGCACCATCGCCTAGCTGCCTCCACCACCGTTGTTACAACAGAGCATGCAGGCAAGGACATGCGGGACCGCGACTGCAAGTGGCATACACGTGGACAACTTGTTTCTTTTTACATATCGTTCTCTCAACCTTCTAAACGCAGGACAACAAGCCTCCATTAGGAGAACACAGAGTTTTTTTTATCGGCGTGGCAGAATAGGTTCTTAATTCAACATATCGTCTCCCAAAGGTCTCATCAACACATTCAAACAAGGATTGACAGCATAACTTACACCAAAGGGGCAAAAAAAATTTTTTTCATTAATTGATATACTGAACATATATATATATGGTTTGTACTGTTGGGAGTGATTTCATTATCGTTTTATAAACATATTAATATAGGTTTAATTAGTCTTGTCGAAATCACTGCTACAACCAACCTACTTATGCCTGCCTATCGCAAATAATACAAGCAGTGGCCAGGAGGGTTATCTCAGTGTCTTCACAAATTAGATTATCATTTAATTCCCCTTCTACGAGACAGTATACTTCATGCTTTTGCATTCCAAGCGAGAGGTTGTCTCAGACAGCTCATGTTTGCATTCCAAGTCGAGAGGATAATCTCAGAGTCTTCCCAATAATAATTATTTTTAAGACTTTCCTACAAATGATATACACCACATGCTTGCATTCGAAGCGAGGAGAGTTATCTCAGGATCTTCCCAAAATCAATTAACATGTAAGTCCTTCCTACAAGATGAAATACTTCACGCTCTTGCATGAGAAGCTGGGACGGTTATCTTAGAGTATTCTCAAATTAAATTATCGTTTAAGACCTTCCTACTAGATGATAAACACCACACGCCTGCATTCCAAGCCAGGAGAGTTATCCTTATCTCAGATTATTCCCAAATTAAATTATCATTTAAGACCTTCCTACTAACCGATATACACCACACGCCTGCATTCCAAGCCAGGAGAGTTATTTCAAAGTCTCTCCAACATATGTGCGAGGGTTATCTCAGAGATTTCCCAACCATACACAATGATAAAGTATTAAAGGCAACACACACTACTATGAAAACAATGGCAGGAACAGTCATGTCACTACTATAACATATCATTTTCATATGCATACAATGCGAAGAGACATATGAAGCATAAATGTAAGCTATCGCTGTAATAAAGTGAGAACACCACCGCGCATAAAGGAACCTAACATGTTATGCGAGGCTCTCGCTGACCTATCATAAAGGGCGGTGTCACACACACCGATAAAAAGTCGAAATGAGGAGCCTATCATAAATGGTGTCACCATACACAAGGATGAAGGAACCTAACATGCTACGCAAAGCTGTTGTTCTCTGAGAAAATCCGAGACACGCAATACAAATTGACATGTGTACAGTATATAAGCAAGCATCACGTAAAATGAAGATCATTCCGTTGTCGAGCGCTGTTGTGAAAAGCAGTCTTGTTTACAACAATATGAAGACAGAATCAATGGATGAAGACTCACCATCGCCAACATCGACATCAACAGCAAGGTATATTGAAGAGCCACTACACGCATTACGATGTCATCATAAATACTACAAATGTGCACTCTGCTATAATATGAGGACGGAACCAATAGCTGAAGATTTACCTTCTACAACCTGGTCAACAGCAAGGGGTCCTGAAGAGCAGATGTAAGCGATATGTCATCAATATAACTATAGTCGTTTCACGACTGGAAGAGTCTTTCTTGAAGCCTTGCTAAAGATGTACTTTCAAGCCCATTTCGTATCCTTCTGCCAAAGGTAAACAAACATTGCCATGTGGCAGTCACATGGCAATGTTTACATGATAGTGTTTACATTCTATTGTGTGTGTGTGCATGTGTTCGTACATGCACGTACCCATTATAAAAGTCATGTACATATTATTACTGGATATGCCAAAAGCGTAAAGTTTTTAATCTTGAGAATTTCACACAAAAAAATATGCGATGCAAGCGAAAAACATTTCATTATATAAACCCAAAATGTGAGTATTAAAAATGTGTTTCGTGTGTGTGTGTGCAGGTTTGATTTGGACTGGGGGATTGGGTGGGGGAGAAAAACTTTCACTTTGATTACATATTATAGATGTAGCACAATACTTTGCATTGAAATGTGTCAACATTCAAGAAGTCCATCCAACAACATAAAAATGGCACCACCCATCTCTCATAAGCCCCCGGATGGCTGTGCTGTCATGAGGTCAGGAACCGAAGTTCCCATAACTCTTATAGTGGGTTCGCAACAAAAATGCAATCCAACAGACTTTGTTCAAATAATTGAGCCGGCGGTAGGCCGCTGTGTTTATGTTTTAGTTGGACTCCGGGCCCGTATTTCATGCTGTTAACCTCTGTTGCTATCTTAAAATATTTCTCCAAACAAAAATATAACTTAAAACTAATACGAAAAGACATTGGTTGCACTAATGTCTAATATTCAAACAATTAAATTGAAGCATGTTGCTAAGCAAATGCATAAAGGAGTAACAAATAAGTGTGCCATAGATTTTGTAAAGAAATGACAATAACAAATTAAACATAACTAAAATATGTGGCTCCAGTAAACAAAATATTAGAGAGAACTGTTGTTTACAATAATTAAAGAAGCTGACATAGCCGGTCGAAATCGACGTTCAAGGTTACAAAAATTCACATAGAACTAAAAATTGATTCAAGGTCAATGTTCGCAAATATGATTTTTTTTTTTCATTTTTCAGCCATATGGTAAGTTTGTATCAAAATAGATCATGTAATTATCTAAACAAATTGTACTTACACCTTTTTTTCCTAAGAGTCGCCATTTCTGAAATATAACGATTCAAAAAGTTGAAAAAGTTGTGTCCTTCATAACATGCACACGTTTCCACGCCACCTGTGAGGTAGTGTACTTGGCGCGTTTTTTTTAACGTGGTTTCCCCAGTAGGCCTATTCCACGATCTATTTTTTGAGCTAACTTGACAGCACTAACAATGGTGTATCCTAACATCTCCAGTTTGCATTAAGTTAAAACATCCTAAAGGCATAAGCTGCAGTACTTATAAATACTGTTTATTTATTTATTAGTTAGTTAGACGTACCTGGTATAACTTATGGATTGTACTGATTCCTTTCGCTACAAAATTGCCATAGATCAAATGAAAAAAGGACATAAAACACTCAACACAGCAGCAACTATAGAAAAAAAAATGAATACATCCATCTCCACTCCAAAAATATAAACCAACTATTCAAAAAAATGACATGCCTTAATAGCTGCTCTCTGATGTAGACTGCTACTTTACATATAATGCTATAAATCAATGCTCAACAACATTACCCTACAATTTAACACTACACAAAAAGATTTTGCCAAAAAAGGATACAGGATGCAGTGCCTGCTGGGTGTACCCAACTTACCATCGGACATACCACGTATAACTCCCAGGTACCTCACCCAGTGGCACTGCTAAGACGTCTCCGTCATCACCTCCAGCATCTTCTTCATCTGTTGTGTCCAAATCTGAGCCCAGGGGAATAATGAAAGGAGCCATTTCTTCAATGTCTTGATGAACCTCACTCTGCCAGGCCTCTGCAATTATCTTCTCCACGTGGTCCACACATTTTGACCATCTGAACACAATATTATTCATGNGACCTCACTCTGCCAGGCCTCCGCAATTATCTTCTCCACGTGATCCACACATTTTGACCATCTGAACACAATATTATTCATGTCAGAAATACTGTTTCAGTACTAAACCATAGCAAAGGAAATGCAGAAAGTGTAATGTTTAAGCATCAAAGAGAGTTAATATGGAGCTTGTCGAGTGTGTTTATGAGACAACAGAACAGTCCAGAAAATGACACAGAAAAATCAAACAGTTCACAACAAAGATATCCAAAAGCATGCGTAAGTTAGTAAATAGTATGAGTTAGTGCACAGGATAAGTAGATTTAATAGTTACAGGTTAAGTAGAAAGTCAGAACAGAGGTTATTGGAAAAGACTAGACAATGGTTATTACACAACAGCACATACAGTATATACAACTGATGGNTGATGGAGATGAAGAGTTGGACCACGATATGAGGGTGAGGAGAACTATGCTACTGTACTACACTCTACACGAGCCAGCTTCCAGGAGTAGAAATTATGGTATCATACTATCCTGAAATAACTAACTCTCAAGATAACACATAGGGACCTCACAACTGCTCGGTAAAAAACATGAAATTCAGGCTGGGGAAAAAAAAGACAAAAATACCTCTCGGGGGTTACCACGTCGAGGGACTCTTTCCAAATGGTCTCTGCAGCTACATTATCAAACTTTCTCCCCCTGCCCATGTGGCTCTTGTAGTGCTTCTTTGCTTGGGCCCACAGAAGCTCAATGGCATTAAGGTGGCACTGGTAGGGAGGGAGGCGTAGCACATGATGGTTCATTTCACGAGCAATTTCGTCGATCACATATCTAGTANAAGGTGGCACTGGTAGGGAGGGAGGCGTAGCACATGATGGTTCATTTCACGAGCAATTTCGTCGATCACATATCTAGTAGTTACATGTATCACAAAACACAATGTTAATCAGCGCAAATGAAAAGTAAGGTTGCAGAACAGAAACAATCACTATGTCAACAGAGAGTCAAACTCACTGCTTTGGAGGCAAATTCGCTTTAGCCACTCCAACCAGTTCGGCCTTCAAGGCTGTAGAAGCAAACGGAATGTTGTGCTCCTGCAGCCAATTGATGATGGCATCCTTCCTCCAGCTACTGTTGGGGGACTTCTCCAGCTGAAATCACCACACAATACAACAAATCAAAATGTATTACCCTTGAATGTTGCCAACAGTATGTCTGTTGTATAGAATGTTTGAATTCAGCACAATTATTTCCAAAACATAAACTTTTAAATAGTTGGTTGCTGCATAGTATTTATTGGATACCAAATGCATGATTGGAGACTTATATAATGCGAACGTGAAAAGAATGTCTATAAATACTGTGCTAGACATTCTTAAACTTTTTATCATATTACATGAAACTGTTTTCCTGATACCTGTGTTGTCTAGCAGAGAATTTAACATGTCACAAACAATATAAACATTTTATTTATTCAAAAACAAAACGTTCAAGCTCACACCTGTGTGCTGTGATATGGTGCATTGTCCATGACGATGACACCAGGCTCCTGCAGGCACTCCAGCAAGTTCTTCATCAATTTTTGGAAAGTGTCACCTTTCATTTCTCCATGGTAGTCTCCTTTCGCTTGACCTGCAACAAAAATCAAACCCGCTTCCGGCACGAAGCCATTACGCCCTCCAGCATGCACGACGACGAAACGTTTACCTTCACCCACACACCGCCTCTTTGCGGTGTGGACCGTATCATCCTGCCAGGTCTTCGGTACGGTGCCTGAAGGCATAATTACAAATTAGTATATAATTATAAAAAAAATGTGAAGTGGTTTCAAAACATACACTGTACAGCACCGCATACCTTTAGAAAAAATCAATGTTTCGTCGACAAAAATAAAGTTGGTGCCCTTTGCCTTTTCTTCCATATACCTCCTCAAAAAGAAACACCTCTGGATCTTGATGTTGTCATCTTCAAGCATCGCCTTTCTTCCGTCATCATTTTTCCACACGAAGCCGATGTTATGCATAAGATAGTACAACTGTGTCCTCTTGCCATGGAAATCAAAGTCGATTTCTTGAATTTCCTTTAAAAGTGTAGCGAGGGTGATGTGATGTCCTGTAAGATCATGTAAGAAATAATACGACAGACCTGATACCACACAACATAGATCATCTTAACAGCTCAACTTGTCTTAGCACCGTTTTGTGTGTGTTTGCGACTGTCTCGTAGCCAATGAAAAAAATTGGTGTCGTTATGAAAATGGTATTCTGAGTATTCAGTCGTTTCGAAGGCAAGCACATTCAGATATCTTCGGCTGTATTGACTACATGCCCCTACACTACCCAAGCCTTGTTGTCTGCTTGCGTGTTCGGCAACCTAAAAGAAAAATATAACTAAGAATATTTATATCGGAATTGCAGGCATGTGTACAAACATTGTATTTAGAACCAAATTGCAAATAATAATAATATTTATTATTTACAGTTTGCAATAAACCGACAAAATTATACCCTTCCAACAGTTCATGGCCAATTGGTACTTTTCCTACGTATCCTTACCGACTCGTGACGTCAAAATACTTTCGTTTTAAGCTTAGAATACCAACTAACCAACTCGTTGGATGGGATACTAATTTTTTCATCGGAACGAAAAGTTAGAATATGCTTCCTACCCATTCATAGACATATATCACCAACTTTTCTCGTCCATGGTTTTTTACAACCCAACACCCAATTCCTTAACAGTACACTTTATAAAACTTCATCTGTTTTACCCTATACCATAACAGAATAATTACATTAAAAATATTGTACGTTCTATGTGCATCCTGTAAATGATACTTCGAATTGGCCCAACAGTGAAATCATCGATGGTCTCAATGGATTTTAGCTCCTGCTGTGTTTTCTTCCTCTTCTTACAAGGGGTGGATGCCTCATCAACATTTGTCTTGTAATATCTGGAACATTAATACTGAATTTCCAGATACTGGAACAAATATGTGACCCATGTCTACTAAAAGAAACATTTTAAAAGCACGTTTCAGTATCATGTCAGAAAGCCAAAACAATAAGCGACATACGAGGGAATGGCATGAATTCCATAAATATTTATGAGAATGTTACTAAGACTACAATCATCACAATGTATCATGGTCCATACACGGGTCGGATATTACTATGAATGGATGCTAAAAGAATGTAGCAACTTTTGAAGAAACATGTTGTTAGCGATACCAGTAGTATATATATATGCCGGTTCTGCGCCACCTGGCTCCTGGCTCCTGGCAGGGGGCAAATGACACTTACTCCCCGCGGCCGCCGATGACATCACCACGACGCATTGGCTACGCGGCGCACGCGCTATGAAAGTCGCACGTCTCTATGCAAAGCTCTTATCGCTGATTGGCTACGCGAGGCTCTAAAATAGCGCTCGTCACTACGCGAGGCTCTCACAATTTGTTTCGAAAATATTTAATTTTTTAAAATTTAATTTTTTTTTATTTAATTTTATAACTGTTTAGCTACGCGAAGCTCTTGAAACCAGCAAGCCATGTTATCTTAAGAACAAATAGTCCTATTCTAACTTATAAGCATAGTTGACGAACCGTTTAAGATGTACTCGCCAAATTCGTATCATAGGCCTCGACACAGACAAGGAAAATTAACACATGATCATTTAAGCATTATACGAACCTATAAGCACAGTTGACGAACTGTTTAAGATGTAGGCACCAAATTCACAACATAAGCATCGGTGCCAACAAGGATAATTACCAAATAGTCATTTAAGCCCTTTGCCAACTTATAAGCGTAGTTGGCCGTGATTTCCGAACCATTTATGATGTAGGCGTCAAATTCACAACATAGGCCTAGGCGTCAACAAGAATAATTACCAAATAGTCATTTAAGCCCTATGCTAACTTATAAGCATAGTTAAACATAATTCACGAATCGTTTAAGATGTAGACACCAAATTCATTACATAGACCTCGACGCATACAAGGATGGTTACCAAATAGTCATTTAAGCCCTTTGCTAACTTATAAGCATAGAGGGTCGTAATTTCCGAACCGTTTAAGATGTACTCGTCAAATTCATATCATAGACATCGACACAGACAAGGAAAATAAACAAATAATCATTTAAGCCGTATAAAAACCTAAAAACATAAATGGTCTTAATTCCCGAACCGTTAAAGATGTGCTCGTCAAATTCACATCTTAGAAATCGACGCCGAAAAAGATAATTAGCAAATAGTCATTAAAACCCTATGCGAACTTATTAGCATGCACCCTGACACAAAGTATGTCACTATATATATATATACACACACACATTCACTTACCCAAACATATACACGTACAAACATGCACTCACCCAAACATGTTCACGTACAAACATGCATTTATCCAAACATGTTCGCGTACAAACACACACTTACCCAAACATGTTCGCACACAAACACACACTTACCCAAACATATACGTACAACCACACACTCACTAAGCCAAACATATATGGTCACGAACCCACACCTGCCCAAACAAATACATTCACACACACATGCACTCACCAAAACATATGCGAACACACACATACTTACCCAAACATATCCGTGCACGAACACACACATACTTACCCAAACATATACGTACACAAACGCACACTTATCCAAACATATACGCATACGTACATCTACTTACCCCAACATTTACGAGCACAAAAACCCACTTATCCAAACATGTTCGCACACAAACACGTACTTACCTAAGCATGTTCGCACACAAACACGCACTTACCCAAACATGTTCGCACACATACACGCACTTACCCAAACATATGCGAACACACACATACTTACCCAAACGTATTCGTACACAAACCGCACTTACCCAAACATATACGTGAACGCATGTACTTACCCAAACATATACACGCCCAAACATGTACTTACCCAAACATATTCGCACACATACACGCACTTACCCAAACATGTTCGCACACAAACACGCACTTACTCAATCATGTTCCCACACATATTGCACTTACCCAAACATGTTCGCACACAAACACGCACTTACTCAATCTAGTTCCCACACATATTGCACTTACCCAAACATGTTCGCACACAAACATGCATTTACCCAAACATGTTCGCACACAAACACACACTTATCCAAACATGTTCGCACACAAACACACACATACCCAAACATGTTCGCATACAAACACGCACTTAACCAAACATGTTCGCACACAAACACACACTTACCCAAACATGTTCGCGCACAAACACGAACTTACCCGTGAGTAAAGGAACTGGTGAGTGAAAATTAATAAAGTCAATACATTAGACATTGAGAAGGTGTTAGCTACCCGTGCTTCTTGCAAAACGTATAGGGAAAATTGTGACTTATATATAATAATTATGTGGATGTATACATATGAATAGCTTTTGTCAAGTATGACACATTAACCGTCACGAAGGTATATTAGTAACCCGCGCTTCTTGCAAACGACTAGAGAAAATTTTAAAATTAATAATTATGCGAATATATATATATATATGTATAGCTTTTGTCAAGTATGATATATTAACTTTTCCGAAGGTGACAACAGGCCGCGCTTCTTGCAAATGACTAAAATTATGCAAAAATACCGATGAATAGCTTACGATATCTGACACGAATAACATGAACTATAGTATGCTACCATGCAGCATACTTTTCAAGATCAATATGATACACGAGAAATGAAAGAACTTAACCCGAGGAGAGGAACTGTTTCCTGCTACACATCATGACCTCCCAAAGACGTCTGTCCCAGATATGCTTTANCCGAGGAGAGGAACTGTTTCCTGCTACACATCATGACCTCCCAAAGACGTCTGTCCCAGATATGCTTTATTATGTTATATTATATCCATAGGGGACAGTATAAATTGCATCGTCCAGGATCTTTCGCTTATCATCCATCCAAGAAAGGGCCAACTTGCTGGTACATTCAGTATATTTTAAATCACGATGATGATATTCTGCATAGCGCTTCGTTGAGAAGTGCGGCTGGGTTGTCGGCTCTCACCTGCACACACTCTCACACGAGCGCACACACACATATACAAACACAAGTGCACACCCAGGCACACGTCCACGAGCAGAGCCATACATACACGTATATAAATATATATTATGCATATGTAGACATACACATGCTCAAGCACACACCCAGCACACACATGCGTATACATATGAATACATACACACGCACACACATTCATATCCAAGCTCCCGTCTTCAGCCGCGAAGTTGTTACGATTTGTCTGTGATTTTTGGAGGTCAAGGTCAAGGTCNTCATATCCAAGCTCCCGTCTTCAGCCGCGAAGTTGTTACGATTTGTCTGTGATTTTTGGAGGTCAAGGTCAAGGTCTGGATGTCAAGGTTAAGGTCAAACCATTTTACTAGTGAATATCACGTTAGTGAACAATTTGGGGCAAGGTCAAGGTCAAAGTATTATTTTCCTCGTGCATATCACGTCAGTGATCAAAGGTCAATGCAAGGTGTCAAATTCATATTTTCCTCGTGATATCACATCAGTGCTCAAAGGTCAAGGTCAAATTTGTTTACCAGTGAGCAGGGAGGCGTCAGCATTAGCTTGGTTATGACTAATGCTTAAATAATATTTCTAAGGTGGCATCCAAGATTGCCATCGTCTCAAGAACCCTTCGATAAGCATGGATATAATAAATTAATAAAATTAAAATAATACTATGACCCCATCCAAGATGGCCGTCGTCTCAAGAAATCTTATATAGAGAACTGAGTTCGTGTCTTGGAGCTGTACAAAAATGTTAATTCTCTTTCGGACTTTGACAAAATCTGATAATTGGCTTTTCCTAGTGATGGACCTGAACCTAATATTAGTATTAATATGATAAATGAATAACGTTGAAATAGATTACACCATCCAAGATGGTCATAGGCTGAACATGTTATGTGTTCTTTCATGTCAATATCGTGAAGAGATATTCTACGAGACACTTTAACAGAGTGTATTAAGTGTATCTCATTTAAGTTAGAAGTATGCACACAGTCGGAACCTATAGTAGAATACAGTAAGGTGTGTTCCCGGAGCTGTTCGCAGCCAATCAGTGAATGGGTACGTCCACATCAAAGGAACCNTGTTAATTCTCTTTCGGACTTTGACAAAATCTGATAATTGGCTTTTCCTAGTGATGGACCTGAACCTAATATTAGCATTAATATGATAAATGAATAACGTTGAAATAGATTACACCATCCAAGATGGTCATAGGCTGAACATGTTATGTGTTCTTTCATGTCAATATCGTGAAGAGATATTCTACGAGACACTTTAACAGAGTGTATTAAGTGTATCTCATTTAAGTTAGAAGTATGCACACAGTCGGAACCTATTGNAGTGTATTAAGTGTATCTCATTTAAGTTAGAAGTATGCACACAGTCGGAACCTATTGTAGAATACAGTAAGGTGTGTTCCCGGAGCTGTTCGCAGCCAATCAGTGAATGGGTACGTCCACATCAAAGGAACCATCCCACCGTTTCGTCTCTATGTTCTTATCTACTCTGTGCCGGCACTTTATGATTGGCTGCTGTTTGTTTCTGCAATGGCCTAAGAGAGCCTAATTTTATAGAGGCACAAGTACTCGATTGACCTACATTTCTTTATGTTGCACCAGATTAAATTGGTAGACGTCTCAAGAAACATTCGATAGAGAACTGAGTTCGTGCCTTGGAACTGTACAAAAAATGCTAATTCTCTTTCGGACATTGACAAAATCTGATAATTGTCTTTTCCTAATGATGGACGTGAATCTAATATTAGCATTGATATGGTAAATGAATAACGTTAAAATATATGTCACCATCCAAGATGCCATTGGCTGAACATATCATGTTTTCTTTCATGTAAATATCGCGATGAGATACTCTATGAGACGTTAAATAGTGCTAGACAAGACCATCCTGCTCAGTAAAACAGTCATTCTACCTTGGTTTTCTCATATTCCTTCTAACAACCTTTTACCTAGCAGCCTGCCGGAGACATGTCTCATACTCTACCATTCCAATTCGGTTTTTCGGAAGGGATATGTATAGTCCTCGCAGCTTTTTCAACGATCACTCGTGCACCAGCCGTCCACTGTGCTCTGCATGTGCGCTCAGGGTCAACACGGCATCTCGCTGGCATGTGCTACTGGCCCTCTAATATATATTTTGGGGTAAGTGTTTCGTCTGGATCGTGGTGGCGAGTGGATATATAAAACAAACGTATTATTATTATTATATTACTGACAAGAGGGATAGACTGTACCTTTCCGAAACATACAACGTTTTAACAGAGAGTATTTAATGTATCTCATTTAAGGCCCCGTCTACCTGGAACATTTCCCACGTCTAGGCTGAGAAGCGCGGGAGCGATAAGGGCGACACTGTCACGCGCATCAAGTACACCATCGCCGCTAAGCGCAAGGCTCTGAACTGGCGTGCAGTGTTCTCGTCGTGCTGCGTGTACCTATGGGACTTTCAGTGGTGACCATATAATTTAATTAGTGGGAAGTCTTTAGGAAGGTTCAATGCAGCCCCCGTATAGTAGTTTTGTATGTATCTGATGCGCTCATTTTGAGCTACAGCGCCTTGGAAAGGCAGTTTTTAGCGGTTTTGGAGTACTCTGAATTGATGTTTCCAACGTACGTGATATTTCGAAAGTACTTAACAGCTCTTGTCTGAAGTGTGTGTTCTTTTCGTAGATCAGCACGTTGGACGCACGCTTAATAGTTTCGTTGAAAAACGTGTATTTCGAACACTCTGCAACGCAGTTCAAGCGCTAGGTAGTCGGGCGCCTTAAATTGGAAGTAACAGTCATGCACATGGTCGGAACCTAGAGTAGCATACAGTAGTCAGTCACACATACAGTACGGTATATTCCCGGAGCTGTTCGCAGCCAAACAGCGAATGGGTACATCTTCATCAAAGGAACAATCACACTAGTTCGGCTCTATGTTCTTATCTACTCTGTGCCGGCACTTTATGATTGCCTGCTGTTTGTTTCTGCAATGGACTAAGATAGCCTACTTTGGTAGAGGCAGAAGTACTCGATTGAACAATAATTCTTTATTTTGCATCAGATTAAATAAAATTAAACATGGAAGCTAAGGGGTTTAAAGTGTACTTTCAAGTGTTGTCCTCTGTTTCACGTTGTGTGTATGTCACAAGATGAGAGGGAGTTTTCACTGCAAGGACAGCAAACGTACTGATGCATTTCACCTAAGGCGTTCTGTATGCTGCGTGTCGCCAACCGGTGTATAGTCATTACAACTTGTCTCGTTTTTTAACCTACTGCTGGCTACATTCAGACACAGGTCTTGGCCTGTACTCGTACCGTGCCCCGACATATCCGCAATTTTATACGCTCTCGCTATTTGACTGCTGGTCCTTACAGCCGTTCATATATATTAATATTTTAGATTATTTCGTATTGCCTGCTCGTCGTCTTTAGTATTCATGGGGTACTCACACGTTCGGCATACAACTTGTCCATATTTTTTTTGGCTTTTAACATATCTCAGTTTGTTGTAAGTTGTCCATCCTTAATTTTATTTATGTATATGCTTTCTTTTATTTATATATATGTCTTTTAACCAAGTCATAAACGTCTTTCAACACTATGCAGCTAGACTTCCGTCACTCTTCACAGAAGGTTCACGAATCATGTCTGCATGAATGTTCTTCCATGATAGTAGGTTGTTAGATTACTCTTAGTCAGAGTTGTAGGTTCCAATGTGTATTTCTGCACATAGGTAAGGGTTCTGCTCGTCGAATTCAGTCATGCCGGCTGAAGGCTATAGTGCGCCTAGCAGGAGCTGTGTGACTTTTGGAGCCTTACATAACACTCTGTTGGCTAGTGTTATTCGTTAAACTTGACAAGGCCTGCACGATGCTTGCGTCGTCACCCAACCATCTAAGCTGTCTCACATATTCCATAGCATATGACAAGTCACATTCTGTTGCTAGTGTTGTACGCTGAATGTATTGGACCGTTTCAGTTGGTTTGTAAGGAAGTTATTTGCTAGTCTGTTGTACTGTCAAGAATAGTCTGGTAGTGTATAACATCGTTCATTTTTTTCATTCTATGTTTGGTTGTTAAGAGCTAGCCGTGTTAGCGATGACTCAAGCTTTCGTCCTTGTGTTTTAGGACTGATGGTGATCGTTTATATTAATATATTAATATTTTTTACAGTTAATTATATTTTCGACTTTGTCAAAATTTGGTTTTTCTCAGAGGTGGAGGTGAACTTAATATTGACAAGGATTAACATAAATGAAAAACACCGAAATCATTTAATACTTTAACCTTTACTTACAGACTTGACATAATACAAATACATAATCACATTTGATACATGCTCAACATAGTGTTCATTCGAGCGAAACCTTTATGTTGACTGATTTAGCAGACGAACAATATCTTCTGTGAGCCGTCAATTGGATCTTATTCGAATAAACTGCACTGCAGTTATCGCATGGGTAGGTCTTGTAGACGGTAGCAAAGTTACAGTTGCTATCTTCATGTTGTTTGGTCCTGCCACGCTTCCTGAATTTCTTGCCGCAACACTTGTACTCGCTTCCTGATGAACTATGAACATAGCCTTTGCATGTATTGTTATGTCTATACACACTATCACTTCAGGCAAACATGACATCATAGGTATCACAGTGGAATGTTTTGTATGCCGGGCTGAACATGCAATGGCAACTTTCATGCCGACGTGAATTATACCTTGTGTTAAAAGTATTTCCACAGTAGTTACATTGATGGCGTATCGCTTGCATCGGCTCTTCAGAACCACTTGCTGTTGGCCAGCTTGTAGAGGGCAGATCTTCCGCTATTGGTTCCGTCCACATATTATAGCAGGGTGCGCAATTGTAGTAGTTATGATGATATCGTAATGCGTGTAGTGGCTCTTCAGTGTACCTTGCTGTTGATGCCGATGTTGGCGATGGTGAGTCTTCATCCATTGATTCTGACTTCATATTGTTGTAAACAAGACTGCTTTTCACAACAGTGCTCGACAATGTAATGATCTTCATTTTACATGATGTTCGCTTATATATACTATACACATGTCAATTTGTATTGCGTGTTTCGGCTTTTCTCAGTGAACGACAGCCTCGCATAGCATGTTAGGTTCCTTTCTGTGCAGTGGTGTTCTCACTTTATTACCGCGATAGCTTACATTTTATGCTTCAAATGTCTCTGCGCATTGTAGGCATATGGAAATAATATGTTACTGTAGTGACATGACTGTTCCCGCCATTGTTTTCATAGTAGTGTGCGTTGCCTTTAATGTTTTATTATTGTGTATGGTCTGAGATAACCCTAGCACATATGTTGGGGGAGACTCTGAGATAACTCTCTTGGCTTGGAATGCAGGCGTGTGGTGTATATCATCTACAAGGACGGTCTTAAACGATAATTTAATTTGGGAATACTCTGATATAGTCCTCCCGGCTTGGCATGCAAGAGCGTGAAGTATTTCATCTTGTAGGAAGGACTTACATGAGATAACTCTCCGGTCTGCTGTACATGTGTAAGTATGATTGGTTCTCTATTTTTCATATTTTTTTAAATATATATATATTTCCGAAACTCACGTCGGGGAAAATACGCACGTATGTTGGCTGTGCTTGTGCGTGCGTGTGTGTATACATATGTATATGCACGTATGTTGGGTGTGCTCGTGTGTTCGAAAGGTTTTACATATGCATACGCATGTTTGTTGGCTGTGCTTGTGTGCGCGTGTGTGTATACATATGTATACGCACATATGTTGGGTGGGCTCGTGTTCGTGTGCTCGTGTAAACATATGTATACCTTTGTATGTTGGATATGCTCATGTGTGGGTGTGTGTATAATATGTATACGTATGTATGTTGGATGTGAATGTGTGTGCGTGTGTATGTATTCATATGTATACGCATGTGTGTGTTGGGTGTGTGCCTGAGCATGTGTATGTCTACATATGCATAATATATATATATGTGTACATGTATGTATGGCTCTGCTCCTGGACGTGTGCCTGGGTGTGCACTTGGGTGTGTATATGTGTGTGTACGCTCGTGTGAGAGTGTGTGCAGGTGAGAGCCGACAACCCAGCCGCACGTTTCAACGAAGCGCTATGCAGAATATCATCATCGTGATTTAAAATATACTGAATGTACCAGCAAGATGGCCCTTTCTTGGATGGATGATAAGTGAAAGATACTGGACGATGCGATTTATACTGTCCCCTATGGATATAATATAACATAATAAAGCATATCTGGGACAGACGTCTTTGGGAGGTCATGATGTGTGGCAGTAAACAGTTACTCTCCTCGGGTTAAGTGCTTTCATTTCTCGTGTATTATATTGATCTTGGAAAGTATGCTGGTTGGTAACATACTATAGTTCATGTTATTCGTGTCAGATTTCATAAGCTATACATCGGTATATTTGCATAATTTTAGTCATTTGCAAGAAGCGCGGGCTGTTGTCACCTTCGGAACAGTTAATATATCATACTCGACCAAAGCTATACATATGTATATATATTCGCATAGTTATTAATTTTAAAAATTTCTCTAGTCGTTTGCAAGAAGCGCGGGAAACTAATATACCTTCGCGACGGTTAATGTGTCATGCTTGACAAAAGCTATACATATGTATAAATTCACATAATTATTATTTTTAAGTTACAATTCTCTCTATACGTTTTGCAAGAAGCACAGGTCGCTACACCTTCGCAATGTCTAATGTATTGACTTTATTCATTTTCACTCACCTGTTCGTTTGCTCACTTTTGGTTATTTTAAAGTTTTAATTTTCTCTATACCTTTTAAAAGAAGCACAGGTAGCTAACACCTTCGCTATGTCTAATGTATTGACTTTATTCTTTTCACTCACCTGTTCCTTTGCTCACGGGTAAGTGCATGCTTGTGTGTGAACATGTTTGGTTAAGTGCGTGTTTGTATGCGAACATGTTTGGGTAAGTGTGTGTTTGTGTGCGAACATGTTTGGGTAAGTGCGTGTTTGTGTGTGAACATGATAGGGTAAATGTATGCGAACATGTTTGGATAAGTGCGTGTTTGTGTGCGAAAATGTTTGGGTAAGTGCATGTTTGTGTGCGAACATGTTTGGGTAAGTGCGTGTTTGTGGGCGAACATGTTTGGGTAAGTGCATGTTTATGTGCGAACATGTTTGGGTAAGTGTATGAGCATGTGCGTATGTGCGTAAGTGTGTGTTTGTGTACGAATACGTTTGGGTAAGTATGTGTGTGTTCGCGAACATGTTTGGGTAAGTGCGCGAACATGTTTTGGATGAGTACGTGGTTGTGTGCGAACCTGTTTGGGTAAGTATGTGAATGTGTGCGAACATGTTTGGTTAAGTATGTGTTTGTTTGCAAACATGTTTGGGCAAGTACGTGTTTGTGCGCGAACATGTTTGGGTATGTGCGTGTTTGTGTGCGAACATGTTTGGGTAAGTACATGTATGTGTGAGAACATGCTTGGGTAAGGAAGAGTTTGTGTGTGAACATGTTTGTGTAAGTGCATGTTTGGGCGTGTATATGTTTGGGTAAGTACATGCGTTCACGTATATGTTTGGGTAAGTGCGGTTTGTGTATGTATATGTTTGGGTAGGTACGAGTTTGTGCTCTTAAATGTTTGGGTAAGTGCGTGTTTGTGGTATAACATATTTGGGTAAGTGCGTGTTTGTGTGCGAACATGTTTGGGTAAGTACATGTTTGTTCGCGAACATGTTTGGGTAAGTGCGTGTTTGTGTTCGTAAATGTTTGGAAAAGTTTATGTACATGTGCATATATGTTTGGATAAGTGTGTGTTTGTGTATGAATATGTTTGGGGAAGTATGTGTGTGTGTTCGTGTACGTATATGTTTGTTTAAGTATGTGTGTGTTCGCATATGTTTGGGGGAGTGTATGTGTGTGTGCATGTATATGTTTGGGTAGGTGTGTGCTTGAGACCGTATATGTTTGTGTTAGTGAGTGTGTGTGTGTACGTATATGTTAGGGCAAGTCCTTGTTTGTGCGCGAACATGTTTGGGTGAGTGAGTGTGTGTGCGCGAACCTGTTTGGGTAAGTGAGTGTTTGTGTGCGAACGTGTTTGGGTAAGTGTGTGTTTGTGTGCAAACATGTTTGGATAAATTCATGTTTGTACGGGAACATGTTTGGGTGAGTGCATGTTTGTTTGTGTATATGTTTGGGTAAGTGAATGTGTGTGTGTATATATATGGTGACATCCTTTGTGTCAGGGTGCATGCTAATAAGTTCGCATAGGGTTTTAATGACTATTTGCTAATTATCCTTTACGGCGTCGATTTCTAAGATGTGAATTCGACGGGCACATCTTTAGCGGTTCGGGAATTAAGACCAACTATGGTTTTAGGTTCGTATACGGCTTAAATTATCATTTGTTTATTTTCCTTGTCTGTGTCGATATTCTATGGTATGAATTTGACGAATACATCTTAAACGGTTCGGAAATTACGGCCCTGTATGCTTATAAGTTAGCAAAGGGCTTAAATGACTATTTGGTAACCATCCTTGTCTGAATCGAGGTCTATGTAATGAATTTGGTGTCTACGTCTTAAACGGTTCGTGAATTATGTTTAACTATGCTTATAAGTTAGCATAGGGCTTAAATGACTATTTGGTAATTATTCTTGGTGACGCCTCGGCCTATGTTGTGAATTTGAGGCAATNTTAGCATAGGGCTTAAATGACTATTTGGTAATTATTCTTGGTGACGCCTCGGCCTATGTTGTGAATTTGAGGCAATACATCATAAATGGTTCGGAAATCACGACCAACTATGCTTATAAGTTGGCAAAGGGCTTAAATGACTATTTGGTAATTATCCTTGTTGGCACCGATGCTTATGTTGTGAATTTGGTGCCTACATCTTAAACAGTTCGTCAACTGTGCTTATAGGTTCGTATAAGGCTTAAATGATCATGTGTTAATTTTCCTTGTCTGTGTTGAGGCCTATGATACGAATTTGGCGAGTACATCTTAAACGGTTCTTCAACTATGCTTATAAGTTAGAATAGGACTATTTGTTCTTCAGCTAACATGGCTTGCTAGTTTCGAGAGCTTCGCGTAGCTAATCAGTTATAAAATTTAATTTAAAAAAAAATTAAAATAAAAAAAAATAAAAAATTTTGGAAACTAATTGTTAGAGCCTCGCGTAGCCAATCATCGATGAGAGCCTTGCATAGAGACGGGCGCCTTGCAAAGCGCGCGCCGCGGTGACATCATCGGCTGCCGCGGGAGGGAGCGCCATTTACCCCTGCCAGGAGCCAGGAGCCAGGTGCCGCAGAACCGGCATATATATACTACTGATAACGTACATCAGGTATTGGAAAATACAGNGGAGCCAGGAGCCAGGTGCCGCAGAACCGGCATATATATACTACTGATAACGTACATCAGGTATTGGAAAATACAGTTGAGAGGGGATTCAACTGGAGTAACCAATGCCTGGCACCTATAAAACTAACCTAAACTAACACAGGGCAGAGCACATCACATTGTCACACATCATTTGTAAACAAACCCTTGTATGTTTTGGTATCAGTAACTGTAGTTGACCCAGAAACTGAATTATGGTCCTTTTTAAATTATGCAAATTAGGTATGCTATGCAACACTGAAAGTGAAAAATGTGACACTGATAATCTACAAAAACTAAAAGACAATGGCTGTAGAACAGCGGTTTTAGGGAAATGAATTAATACACATTTGTTTTCTTTAAAGATTATGACTGCGATTTCATCGATTACGTTGTCCTCTCGAGTTTAGTGAAGTGATACAGATATGTTTAATAGTAGGGGAAGTTCCAGTTATATCGACTGTAATATATTTCGTGATTAATAACAAAGGCAATTAATGCCGCAATGTAACTTCTAAATACAAAACAAGCAGTTTCTTCGGAATATTAAAATGCACAATCTCTCCATAACCTATACAAAATTAATTGGCTATAACATACTATAGAGGCAATTTTCCTTACCATTGTCAGTTGTCTTTATAATAAATTTCCACTGTATATATTGGTTGTTTATGAAGAATCCCTCGCAGGGGTACACAAATTCCAACACAAAGTAATTTTTATTTTTAATTACATTGTGTAATACCACCATTTGGTTAGGTGATTTATACACTCACATTTGAGTCTATATAACCCTTAAAATCCTAGGTTAGTGTAAAACCCAACAATCCTAGGTTAGTTTAAAAATGTAAAAAAAGTAATTCACCCATCGTGGGGTTAGGTTCTGTTAGGTTAGGTGGGCGCATGTTACGAAATTAGTCGGACGTTAATGCCCCTCGTATATTAGTGTTCTGCATTATTAGCAGAGTGGAAATATAAGATTTTCCATGAATAATTTTTATTTTTACAGAAAACCCCATAAACTTAACAATTACCGAAATAAAACAGTAAAAAGACATGTAGACAACGTTCGACGACGTTGTCAAGCTATTAACCAATTTTCTTTATGTTCTTATAAACACATTTCGTCGGCCAACATAATTGACCTTAACACACACAACTTGCAAACGCAATGGTTAATACTAGATATATGATAACATACCTTAGCACTGTAGATCTGGAGAGTTTAAAAATTTCTGCCACTCTTTCCGCGACGTTGCAGGGTTTAATTTCCCCTCGCCTAATTAGTGAATACAAAGATTCGGTGAGGTTAATTATGTCCTGTTGGCGTTGATGAATGGTGACATCTCTTTTCTTCACCTTGCTACAACTCATGACTGCACACAAAATCTACCGCAACATACAACGTAAAATACAGTAATAAAATTTTAAGCCAACGTGAAATAAATTTAAAACATATTAAACACGTTAGAACGCACTACGAGTAATATCTTATACAGGTTACTGAAGCATTTTGAATCTGTACGAGAAAGTTATCACAAATTAAAATCATACGTTATGAAAAACCAAATAATTAAGAGCGGATATTAGTAAAAAAAAACCGATAAATGAATTATTATAGGTTAAACAAAAATCCCACAAATTCTCAGGCACGTGTGTCAACCACACCCAGTCAACAACACAAGGAATTCTGGTTAGTAAACAAATGGCCACTCTACTTTTACCTTGAGCGGGATCATGTAACTATGCAAAAGACGTTGAAATCTAAATACGTAAGCATCACGTCATTCAAAATTGGCATAATACGATAACATTCTTTTTGACACCCATTTATAAGCGATAAATGAACAATTACGTTAAAACTTTGGAACTATTTACTATCTTTGTGCTGGCAACCTGACGGCATAACTGTATCCGCGCTCGCCGCTGTTTGTAATGTTATATGCATGTAACTAACGGCTAGGGTGTTTTTTTTTTCAAATGTTGATTTTCAAAAGTTTCTTCCAGTCGTGAACCGACTGTACTGTGGAAATACATTTAAAACAAGAAATACTTCATGTCGGCATGAAAGTTGCCATTGCATGTTCAACCCGGCATACAAAACGTTTAACTGTGATACCTGTGATGCCATGTTTGCCCGAAGTGATAGTGTGTATAGACATAACAATACATGCAAAGGCTATGTTCATCGTTCATAAGGAAGCAAGTGCAAATATTGCGGCAAAAAATTCAAATTCAGGAAGCGTAGCTGGACCAAACGACATGAAGATAGCAACTGTAAATTTGGTAACGTCTACAGACCTACACATGAGATAACTGCAGTGCAGTATATTTGAATAAGAGACACTTGAATGCACACAGAAGATATTGTTCTTCTTCTAAATCAGTCAACATAAAGGTTTCGCTCGAATGAACACTATGTCGAGCATGTATGAAATGTGATTATGTATATATATTATGTCAAGTCTGTAAGTAAAGGTAAAAGTATGTAAATGATTTCGGTGTTATTCATTTATGTTAATCCTTGTCAATATTAAGTTCACCTCCACCTCTGAGAAAAACCAAATTTTGACAAAGTCGAAAATATAATTAACTGTAAAAATATTTATATATTAATATAAACGATCGCTATCAGTCCTACACAAGGACGACAGCTCGAGTCATTGCTAACACGGCTAGCTCTTAACAACCAAACATATAATGAAAAAATGAACGTTGCTATACAATACCAGACTATTATGGTCAGTACAACAAACTAGCAAATAACTTCCTTACAAACCAACTGAAATGGTCCAATACATTCAGTGTACAACACTAGCAACAGAACGCGACTGTTATCATATGCTAGGGAATATGTGTCACAGCTCAGATGGTTGGATGACGACGCAAGCGCCATGCAGGTCTTGTCAAGTTTAACGAATAACACTAGCCAACAGAGTGTTATGTAAGGCTCCAAAAGTCACACAGCCCATGCTAGGCACGCAATAGCCTTCAGCCGGCATGACTGAATTCCGACGTGCTGAACACTTCCCTATGTGTAGAAACACACATTGGAACCTAGTACTCTGACTCAGAGGTATCTAACAACCTACTATCATGGAATAACAGTCATGCAGACATGATTCGTGAATCTTCTGTGAAGAGTGACGGGAAGTCTAGCGGCATAGTGTTGTAAAGACGTTTATGACTTGGTTGAAAGACTTATATATATATATATATATATATAAAATAAATCATATACATAAATAAAATTAAGGATAGATAACTTACAACAAACTGAGATAGGTTAAAAGCCAAAACAAATATGGACGAGTTGTATGCCGAACGTGTGAGTACCCCATGAATAATAAA
>NQII01006353.1:35562-64328 GCA_002778355.1 Clitarchus hookeri
ATATATATATATATAGTAAACAATATTTCCTGCTGTGAAATGTAGCATCGTTTGCGACAGTACAGCGAGGCTGACCATCATACAGAAGAAGAAGAGGCAATTACATTAACTATCCCGTACACACACACACACACGCGCTGACTCAGTCACAACTCACTAACCTACCTACCAGTTACGTTTTTAATACTGAATAATACAGTTGCCACTGAACGTATCAGTTGACTACNAACTCACTAACCTACCTACCAGTTACGTTTTTAATACTGAATAATACAGTTGCCACTGAACGTATCAGTTGACTACTACCGTGTGCATGACTGTTACTTCCATCTTAAATTAGATACATTTAATACTCTCTATTAAAGCGTTGTGTGTTTCGGAAAAATACAGTCTATCCCTCTGGTTGGAAATACAATAATACGTTTGTTATGTACTTATCTACTCANCTCTGGTTGGAAATACAATAATACGTTTGTTATGTACTTATCTACTCACCACCATGATGCAGACGAAACACTTACCCCAAAAAATATATTAGAGTACCAGTAGCAGGTGCCAGCGAGATGCCGTGTATACCCTGGGCACACACGCAGAGCACAGTGGACGGTCGGTGCACGAGTGAATGTTTAGAAATCTGCGGGTGCTATACATATCCACTTTCCAAGACGAGTCATATGGAGATAACGTTTTTTAGACAACAACATGTTATGTGACTGCATCCCGACTTATTTCCGTAAAGCTTTTATGGTCGAGCCATTTAAAATACTGATGTTAATATTCGTAACTCACGAATAAATAATGCTTTTAAGCTGACTCCCCAGCAGGGTTATGTTCCCCTTCCAGTTATACATCCTTTCTGTGTGACACACTTTCACTTGGAGCCCCAGTAAGGAGTCATTCCGGTTGGTCAAGATAAATTACGCCTTGTATATATGTAATAGTTAAAATAATTACTGGAATTAAAATAATTAATAATGTATATATTTCATATCCAGATACGTATCTTCTGGTTTTCTATATTATATTAAATAATCAGTATCTTGTTAGCATAATTATGATTTTCTTTATATTTTGCCGTCATAATTTTATAATGAAATAATTAGTAAATCATTTTTAGGATATTCTTAATCAACTTTTAATATAGAGCCTTCATCTGGTTCAGTCAATAGATTTCTAATATAACTTTCTACTCTTTCAGTATTAAATTATTTAACCCAATCATATCTTTTATTTGGTGAATATTCTAATATAACCCAACCATATACATTATCATGTATAAATACATTAAATATTTAGAAGTTTTATTTTTCATAATTTTATATGTTTATTATTTGCTTTGACACATCTTTTACAACGTCAAGAAATGCCTAATCTAATTCCTTTTTCTAAAAATAAAATGACATAAATATTCATTAAATCAAATACAATTGTAGTTGTTTTTGACAATGGAACCCAAGATAAACTTGAAACTGTATAATACCATGATATATTAATTTCAGGTTATAACTGGTCCTTTGATATAATCAGCTGCGAGTGTATGTAAGTGAGAGCAAGAGTTTTACATGTCACTTCACTCTGTGTGATTTGGGAAAGCACATTACAGTGCTAGAACGACATAAGTGCATCAGTCTCAGCGAAGCCGCCTGCTCTAAATATGAGAAGAAATTTAGCAATCATTAAAGAGCATCCTTAAGGAAACGTCCAACATGCCACGAATATACTAAAGATGGAGAATATACTGGCCTAGGAAGATATTTAGGATTATTGGTAGATTTAGTTCTGATGTTGCTAAAGGAGACAATATTTTTGTTAAGCAAGTTACGTAATGTCGAAAAAGGTTGTGTTTTGATTTCTAATATGTATATATTTTCTTTACATGGTATAACTGCTAATCCTGCTAGAGGTATTTTGGAAATGTGTTTTTTCTCATAGGACCCATACTACACCGGCCCGGCCCCTTCGTATGCTTATATTAATCAAATTGATGTTCGTGATATAATATTTTGGAAGACTTTTGCTGTTCAAGAAGGTGTTATAAATCATAACACATGGTTTCAATTATATAAGCAAAAATTTTACATTCGCTTGTAGTTTTTTTTTATAGTTCTAAAATGTATACATTTAATTTTTCCAGCCAATATGTCACTACAATAATAATCATAAAAATTGGTTTTATATAATTTTGAACAAAATGTTATTTATTTGGTAATTTTTTAATTTTTTCTTTTTAATCTATATATTTATAGGGTAAACACATTTTTTTTAAATTAATAAATCTAACCATTTATCGATAAATTATTTTGACATTTCTATGAACTGTTCTTTTTAATAAGTATAAATGATTGATTTTTACTTGAATTCATAAATTTTAATGTATTAAAAATCTTAATTGTAAACCATCTTTAAGGTTTTAATTTAAGGAATATATTTTTCTACATAATTAGTTATTAAACCTATATATGCTTCATATTTTCCTAATTATTTTATAAATACATTTTTTTCATCACCAGATAAGCTATAAATATAAATGGGTTTAACCAATTAATTTTTATGATTTTTGTTAAAAATATGAGTGAGCAGCTTTTCGATATTTTTCAGTCATGTCATCATGGTATTTAACATTTAGTTTATAATTTTTAAGATTTTCTATTGAATTATTTTAACTTGTTTTCATTATATTTTAATAAAAAAATTTATTTTTTGATTAATATTGTTTAGTGTGCAAGTTTTGAAAAGTATTACATATTATTGTCTATTCCTAAAATATAATTTTTAGATTTAAAAGAAGCTATCAAAAATTGATTTTACAAATATGAAATTGTTGCTTTATCCAAACATTTATTTTCTTTTACTG
The DNA here is from genome assembly GCA_002778355.1 of Clitarchus hookeri. Classification (NCBI taxonomy): domain Eukaryota; kingdom Metazoa; phylum Arthropoda; class Insecta; order Phasmatodea; family Phasmatidae; genus Clitarchus; species Clitarchus hookeri. The sequence goes on from NQII01006353.1 coordinate 38,417, forward strand.
TTTATTCCTTCATATAAATTTTTTACCATACAAATTTTATTTCTTCTTGGTTCTATTTTAACATTTAAATAAAACTTTTGGTGTATTGTTCTAATATATTTTACTGGCGTGACGGTACTGGAACACCGTACATCCAGTATTAAAATTAGCGCAGGAAATTGTAAGTCCTAACACGGGAATAGATCGACGAGGGAGCTGAGGTTTACCTATTTGGTGACCCGTTAGATGCAAGTCATCGTGGACGTTGGTGCCGATGCGTGTGCGTGGCTTGGCAGGCGAGCGCTGACTGTTGGAGTGGAGGCTCGACACTGACACCACCCCTTACACCGCCGATGACTCTGTCCTTCCAACATGTATGGATGGCGTCTAGCAATCGTCCGACTATACCTTCTATATCATCAAAATTGGAATATTACTGGACTCGAACCACAAAGAAACCATTAGGGAATTTCCTCAACACTCTGGTCAACGTATTTCCCGAATACGAAAGGGGTTGTATTATGTCTTGGGAGAGGAAATGGATAGGTACTTCACGATTAGAACATTATAACTTGGCAGAAGGCATATCCTGCCATATTTGATGAGGGCATGTTATAGGACATGTATAGCGAAAATTTTAAGAAAATTTTTTTTATTTACTTTTTAATTTTGCCATTTTATAATATATGTCCTAAGTTTGTATTGTTATGGGAGCCCAATATTAAATATGACTTCCGGTAGATTTCATAAATAACATTATATTTGTAACATATTTTAAAGCCTTTTTTGGCTTTTTGTATTTGTATAATGCTTGAAATTTGGACATTGGCAGTTTGTAAATAAATAAAATAAATAAAAAAATATGTATTCTAATTCTCATCGGGGGATGTTTGAATTTTCGGAATTTATTGCGAATGTGTTATTTGTTTGTACTCTGCTATTTAAACTCTGCTGCTTGAAGCTTTTTGGTAAGACTCATTTTCCTTAAATGACTAGAATGGAAGGAATGGGAGTTGAAGGTCACTGTCATGGTGTGGTTGGGATTCCTGTAGGTGCTGCCGCTCTTTGTCATTGGCTTTTTATTAATACCATTTCCATATTTAATGCATTAAGGAAAACTTCTTGATTCATGTTCTTTTATTTTACTTCATAATATTTTTTGGATTTGTTTAACAAATTTCATGATGTTAAACAAATATTCAATATTAGCATACATTAAAAAACCGAACATATATTAACGATTGAAAATTTTTTTTAAGTCTAGAATTTTTTTTGTTTTAGTTTAATTTTTTTTTACAAAATTAATCATGTTGATTAAATTTTTTTAAGATTTTATATATTCTTAAAAGTAACTAAGAAATGTCAATTTATGAAATTTATAATGTGGTTAAATTCATTTTGATATTTATTTAATTCATTGTAATGACTATTATCTTTTTCATATGGAAAAATATAATAAATGTGTATGTGAGTATTTTCAATTATTCGTTATTTTTAACGAACAAATGTCTAAAACATTATTAAAAGATCATAAAAGTATAGAAAAAGCAACCCGTTTTTCGAAAGTAGATATATCAAAATTTTCTTTGGCATTAAATTTATCCAAATAATTGGATCTATTTCCAAACAAAGATTTTTATATTTAGTAATTATCTGAGCATTTTCTGCGCTTGATATAAAGCTGATTAAAAGAATAACTAAAATATTTTAATTATTATTTTATATTTTTACACAAGATCTAATTTATGTATGGTAATTGTATGATGAACTATTAAATATATTGTATTAATAAACATATACTTTCAGACTACTTATAGAATATATTGATCATCCAGGACCTATGCTTCAAAATCTGGAAACTTATTAGTAATATCATTGAAAATATTAATAAAGTCTTAATCTAAATTAGTTTAGTTATAAATTATTGAGTCTAAAGTTCTTAAGTACATTTATTGTTTATTTTCCAAATAATTTTTATGTGGTTCTTGTATANATAAATTATTGAGTCTAAAGTTCTTAAGTACATTTATTGTTTATTTTCCAAATAATTTTTATGTGGTTCTTGTATAAATTTTTTTCTGTCTTTGGAATTTGTAATATTATAATTCTTTCTATTAATACTTTTTTAGATAATGCTGTCATTCAACAGGATTTATATCATTTACTAGACTTTCGGTTACAAATGTTTATATTATTGATTAAAAGCTGTATTTTATAAATTTTCTCTCTAAATTAAAATCTCATGTATTTNGAATTTTTTTCTGTCTTTGGAATTTGTAATATTATAATTCTTTCTATTAATACTTTTTTAGATAATGCTGTCATTCAACAGGATTTATATCATTTACTAGACTAACGGTTACAAATGTTTATATTATTGATTAAAAGCTGTATTTTATAAATTTTCTCTCTAAATTAAAATCTCATGTATTTTGGATGAGAGTTTTACAATTATTTAATTTGTTAGGTAATTAAAATCTTATGAAAATGCAAATTTCAAATTTATGAATTGTTATTTTTTTGAAAATGGAACAATTAATATTTTCCTTTTCTTTTTTATAAAATTTTATCAACAGAATTTATAAATGTTTTTTTAAATAAAGTATGTTCATTTTTATTAATATAGACATGAAACAATTTAAATATGCCTATTTAAATTTTTCTCGCTAAACATGAAAATTATTCAAGAAATGAAGTATTTTTGAAATAAGAAAGAATCAGAAGATGTACTTTGAATAATATAGCTTTTTCTACAATATAAATAAAAAATTAATGAATTCTGATTTTATTTTGTATTTTGAAAATACCAAAATGTTAATTTCTTCACAAATTTTTATTATTTCTTTTAATGACAACTTTTTGAATTAGTTTGACTTTTTTTTTAAATTACCTTATGCCTATTTTATGTATTAAAATTTTTGGTATATTTTTCATAATAATTATTTAATTTTTTTATTTCTATGATTCATTTAGTTTTTTTTTTTATCTGTACATAGTTTACATTAATGAAATTAATGAATTTTACTTCTTTACAAATGTTACATTTTTATAGTTAAATATTATTTTATTTTATTGTATGATTTATTTTGTTATGTTTTTTAAAAAATACTTGTTTACCACATCAATTACCATAACCTTTCCAATTTTTTTTTCTAAATACTATTGAAATAATATATTTATTTATTATTAATCTTATTATAGGTTCTATGAAAATTTCTTCGATTTATTTTATCAACATATTATTGATGCCTTTCCTTAAAACAATTTTTACAAAATGAATAGTCATTTTATTTTGATATTTTGTTGAAAATATTACTTATGCAACTTTTCCTTCCTCGCATTCGACATGTTTTTATGAATTATTAATAATTTAAAAAAATTTAAATAATTTATGGATCCATTCTTAAACCATTTAAATAACATAATTGTGTTTACATAACTAAATGTGTTAGATTATAATATTTAAAACACATAGTTATCATGTATTTTGGATGACATTTTTATTATTATTTCATTTGTTAGGTAATTAAAATCTTATGAAAATACAAATTTCAAAATTATGAAGGAAATGTTACACCTGTTTTGTAGAAGTAATAAAAATAAATAACATCAATTGTTATATGATAATAAGTTTTTATCTTTATAATATTATAACATACTTTTATATTATCTGTACAATTATTTTATAATAATTTAGTTTGATATACATTTTTAATTAATTTTTTTAATGTTTTAACTACCTATCATAGTATTATTACTCTTTATTATTATTTTTAAATTTATGTTTCCTTTTTATGTTTTGTCTAAAATATTACGGATTTTGAATATAATCGAGTGTCTTTAAATTTTTCTAAATTATGAGAATTGCTGTTTTATGTTGTTAAGATTTTAAGAATTTTGAAAGATAGCCAGTACCCGCAATTATTGTCAAACAAAGGGGTTCATGCTACACAAGCCCTATATTACTATTTATATATTCAGTAAGATTAATCCGATTTTAATTTTTTACTTCTGCACTAAAATCAAAACAATTACTGTGGCAATTTTTAGCATACTTTCCGAAGGAGAGAAAGGTTTATGTGATCAATTTCCTGTGTGTGTGTGTTTGACCGTACGTGTTCCCCCTTTCAATTTTTGAACGCTTCAACCCAATTTCACCAAACTTGGTAAACATACAGAACTTAGTAAGGAAAACGGACCTTTATAGTTTTCGACCACACAGGACACCTACTTTAAAAATGGCTACAGTTTGAATATTATGGGTGGTATGTCGTATCTCGGGAAACATTCCACCGATTAAAACCAAATTTCGTATTCTTCGAAGTGCATTCTGAAAGGATTAAATTTTGAGATGAATATTGTTGTTGGTCCACCATTTTGGGAGATAGCAAACATTAACAAAATTGATTTACCATCACATTTTGAAATTATTAAAACGAAGTTCGCCAAATTTCATACGAAAGTAATTTTATGACAGACCAGGTAAACGTTTGAAATTAAACATGATTTTGCACTTATTTTCAAAGTGACTGCAATACAAATACTTTCAGTATATTTCGTATATATCTTGCCATTGAACCAATTTCAACCAAGCTGAATGTATGTATTACAAGCATCACATATGCCTGCACATATACACTTTTGTCAGCTATAGTCATCACACGAATAAAAAAAGCTTTTATGTCATATCTCAGTAAATAATTGACCTATTCCATTGAATTTGGCAAACTATTAGTACTGTTGCAGTTGATATTAAATACCATATTTTAAGTATGTCGGGCACTTGTTTTCCAAAATGGTGGCATTATAAGCCTTTTGTTTTGAATGTTATATCGTAGAAACTATGTAATCATTTCCAAACTAATTTTATATGCTGCCAGTATACCTATCAAATTTGGAAACAAGTAGTACTGCTGCAGATAAAGTAAAATTATATGATTTCGTACATAATACACTTATTTTTTAAATGTCGCCTTTATAACTATCTTTGCTTAGAAAGCTATATCGTTGAAAGTGTGTAATCAATTCCAACTTAACTATGTATACTGGCAGCAGATATTACAACTCTAAACTGTATCTACACTGAGCATATTTTGCCAGCCATTTTGTAAGATAGCACCACACGAATAAATTACATTTTATGTCATATCTCGGGAAAAAACCGATTCCTATCAAGTTTTACTAACAAGTGGTACTGCAACAGATTCTGTTAAATAATATGTTTTAAGTATGCGAGACATTATTTCCAAAATGGCGGACATGGAGCCATTTTAATTAAGAATGCTATATCGTCGAAACCCTGAAAACAAATCCAACATATATTTGTATGCTGGCAATAGTTATTACAACGACCAACTGTATCTACACAAAACATATTTTATCCATCATTTTGTAAGATAGCATCATACAAATATATAAAATTCTTGTCATATATCGGGAAACACTTCAGAGATGACTACAAAATTTGGGAAACAAATAATACTGTAATATATGGTGTAAATTTGTAAATTTTAAGAAGATTTTCAAAATGGTGGCTTTATAGACATTTTAGGTATGCTTTATCGTCCAAACCATGTAATCATATCTAACTTTATTTAGTATGACAGCAGTTTTTATTCCAACTATCAAATGTGTCTACACGGAGCATCTTTTGACCGCCATTTTGTAAGACAAATGAAAAAGTTAAATTATATGTAAAATCTCAGGAAACAATAGAGAGATTTCTACGAAATTTGGGAAACAAATACACTATTGTTTGTGAAAATGGCAACACACAGAAAGAATGACTCTAATGAGTCCAAACGCGGAACATGCGTAGAACAGTGTACAAGCAATAAATGATTACGACTGCAGATAAATGGTGTTCACGTAGACCAGCAGCGCCCTCTCTTGTGTTACGTGAAAGGCCAGTGTTACCCCAAGCTCAGTCAGTGAAGAGCCATCAAACGAAGTGAAATCAATCGCCAGTATGCCTCGTCGACGTCAAAGGGCGCCATATCAGCATATAAGTGAGTTCGAATGGTGCAGAATGATCGGACACCGGGAGACTGGTTTGTCATACTGTGACATTTCGGCTCGTACAGGACATGATACGACAGCGATACGTGTGTGGAACCAGTGTTTAGAAGAGGGTCGTACGCAGCGACGAGTGGTTACTGGACCACAGAATGTGACCACAGCACGAGATGACAACCATCTTGTCGGCTTTCATTGTCCTGAAACCACAAATGCCTCAGACTGCAATGTGCACGTGCATGCCATCGCTGGCATGCTAAATGGCAAAATGTAGTGTTTTCGGACGAGTTTCACTTGAAACTGTCCTACAGTGATGGCCTCATACGTGTTAGATGCTACAGTGGTGACTGTAATCTGGCAGCCTGCATTTTGGAGTCGCATAGCAGAAAAACGCCAAGTGTGATGGTTTGGGGCGTTATTGGATACAACATGCGATCTCGACTCCTCCATATTGAGGGCAATCTGCAGGGAAACTACTACATAAGGGAGGTTTTAGAGCTCGAGGTACTGCCCTTCCTTCAGGCAAGTCTACATGTTGTTCTTTAGCAGGACAACGCCTGGCCACATGTTGCGAGAAATGTGCAAGCCTTCTTTAACAAACGACCGGTACCACTGCTTTCCTGGCCTAAAAATGCGCATGACATGCAGCCCATCGAACATGTCTGGGATATGGTTGGTCGATGATTTGTTCGTCATGGTCCTCCAGCAACCAATGTTGAAGCTATGTTGACTCGCATACAAACCGCATGATGGGATATTCCCCAGGAACTGATCCAGGTCTTCTATGATTCCATGCCACGATGTTCAGGGGCTACGATTGCAGCATGTGAGGGGTTTACACCATGCTGAATTGTCAAGGACAGAGATAATGTGGAGTTCTGTAATCCTAATCGTTTGTGTATTGTCAAGTATTTAATCTGTGGAATAGTGTTCATTTCAATCACATGTATCCTTTTTGTTGTTGCAATTTTGGCATATGTTAGTGCAGTTCTGCATCAGGTTATGTAATCTGGTATATTAAAGTAGTTAAGGCACTTAGTATCAAAATGGTAGCTACAAAAATAGTTAAGCTCAGTATTTTTTTCAAACAAAACAAATCCCTCTTTAAATTTTTTGCTGGCAGTATATTTTACAATCGAAATTGTCGATACAGATCCTCATTTCTCTTCCATTTTGTAAGATAGCCCCACAATAAAAAAATCAGATTTGTCATATCTCTGAGAACAAACAACCCGTTCTTACCTAATTTTACAGAGAAGCTGAACTGTGGTAGACAATATTAATATATGTATGTTTTAAGTATAACACTTAGGCCACACGTGCATAGACGGTTTTTAATCGCATGGCCGCTGCGGTAGTTCAACAGCTCGGAATGGAATACATAGCTTAAAATGGAACTGAGCACACGAGCGGATAGTTTTCCTCAGCGGTTCTAAAAACTCACTATGTTATATTCTGCAGGCAGAGCACTGGCCGCCATGAGGAATGAAGCAACTGGCATTCAGTCATTGTGCGCGAACGAGCGGATAAATATACGGTTTCAGTGAAGTTTGGTGTGTTCGCAAGGGCTGTTCTTTCCAAAACAATGGCTACTGATTCTCAATACTTTGATAAAGAGAGGCTAATGATAGAGGTCGAAAGAAGGCCGCTTGTATACAACAAACATTTACTTGATTGCAGTTATAGAAATATGAAGGAGGAACTGTATATCAAATATAATATAAATCATTTTTATTAGGTGTTTTTAATCCCACTCCTTAATAGCAACAAGATCCTGGTAGGACCACGCTAGAGATTAAGGAAATTGTGTAGGAATTGGCAAGTGCATATATTGAGGAACCATCCCAGTACCGTCTTCGTTTGTCCCGTTATTTCACGATTTTTTTCTGGCCGCAGCGATGACGAAGATGTGATGTTTTACCGGATTCCCGAAATTCACATTACACTCGTGAAATGGTGGTACGCGAACATCGAAATTTTTATCGCTACCTCAGAGATGCTATGTTCCATCTCTCGTGCACCGACTATAACACCACGTTCAAACTCACTTAAATCTTGATAACCTGCCATTGTAGCAGCAGTAACCGATCTAGCTGCCGACCGCTTTGCGTTACTCTGATTGGTAACATACCTCTGTTTTTTGCATACGCACGTCTATACCAGTTTTTTTAGCTCTTCAGTGTCTATCTGAAAACAAAAAGGACATATTTGTTAAGATAATTATAGCGTTTAAATGTTTTTATTTTAATAATCAATATTAACTAAAATATCACATTCATGAATGCCGGAAGGATTTTATTAAAACTATTAGGCAACAAAATGCGAATTAGGAATAACATGAAACGGTTTCAAAGCTTCAATATTCTAAAAATTAATTACAGTAGTTTGACTAAAGTACCTTTCTGCCTGATTTTTGTTTTCGTTTGAGGTAAACCTGTCTGCATTTCGAATTATGATGTCCAACAGTTTCATTATTGGGTGCGCTAAATTACTCGACTCCAAGATGTGGAGTACATCACGTTCTCCATTGATTTTTCGCTTATAGAAACTACTACATTTATTATGTTTGCCACACACGTGATTCAGTGCATCTCATACATCTTGTCTAAGGACGGCACATGCATCTGCTTTATCATCTAGAGTTGCAGCAGACTTTATATCAGTTCTCACAAAGTTACAAAGACGTTCTTTTCTTGTAACTCCTTCAACTGTTTCTGTCAAGATATGTCTTTTTTCAAGCAGATACAGTGTATTTCGAGCAAGTTTATGGAAACCATCAGTAAATTCTCTTGTAATATGGTTACTATATTCAATTTTTTGCACGTAGCATTTGTAGCTGTGGACGGCGACTGTTGTCGTGGAGTCCCGAGCCACCCTTTTGATTTCCAAATAAGTAATGCACTATTTAATTTTAAAAAAAAATGGCATTTTCACGGAACAATTCGTGAATAAATTCAGCTCATGAAAAGACAGAAGAAAGTGTTCCGGTAATTAACTGGTTTCATTAGTAAAAAAGGAGTCAAAATTTTTATTTCGGGTTTATCGTCTTGTGAAGTTATCCTATCAAAATTTTATACACCTACAAAAATTGTTTTAAACAAAAGTTTTGCAACTGACAGAATTTAAAGTTACTAATATACAACAACTAATTTATTACGGTGCACCCAGGTTTAATTTATGTTTTAAATAATTTTAAAATGTTTTACTGCCTGTCATGTGCATTCTTTGTCAACACTAACGAGTAAAATGTGCAATATAAAAAACACTCTTAGTTTACAATACTCACCAAGTTAAATATAAATATATATTTATATTTTAAAGTAACCATGAACTGAAATATTAAATAGACCAAATATAGAATATCTATGTGTCTTATTTCTTGTTTGACAATGTGTGAAGGTTAAGTTGATAAAATTTATTTTCGACTTTATAAGTCATTTTATATACTGACTTCCCATTAATCTTATTGGATGATTAATAAATGAAGAGATTTTGGGAGCCCGTTAAGCTATTTCTGTTTGCTTGTATTGTACACCAGGTAACCCAGAATTAAAGATTCGGGTAGACATGGTCCTTGGGCGGTTGTGTGGGCCCACCATAAAAGGTTTTACCTTTTATGGTGGGCTGGTGGCGCAGTGTTTGGGAGGTAACTGTGATAATAAGCTATGCTGTAATCATTTAAAATAAATTTTATTTCCAATATCTTTCTCTACAATTTCCGTAAATCACATCAGTGCTTTTTACGAATCATATTAATACAAGTTAAAATAACTTGTAAGAGTTTGTGATTAATTCGCTGAATATGTTAATAATATCTCATTAAATAAAGTAGATCCATCGGTTTTATGTATATATATATATTTTTTTGCACTATACGTTTTGAGCTGCGTTGGACAACAAAGATATTAATAATATTCTAAATTATTTTTTCGTGTATTAATAGGTTCCCAGATGTTACTATGAAGGAGGTAAAGAGAACGAGCTCATATCTTTCCACTTGCGTATTTTTTCCGTGCTGAAAAATATTAGGAAGAACGGCGCGTCAGTAAGCTCAAATATTTTGTTACTGCTCATTAATGCGGAACGTGGAGTTTTTGTGACGACACAAACAAGAACATAAAATATATCTATTTGTGAGTGTCANTGCTCATTAATGCGGAACGTGGAGTTTTTGTGACGACACAAACAAGAACATAAAATATATCTATTTGTGAGTGTCACTTGTGAATACTGGTTTACAGGTGGAATTGGTAGATCAATAACCATATTTCATTAAGACATATACACAGAGGCGACAAAACTCATGGGATACCTCCTAATATCGTGTCGGACCCAAATCATTCGCTGGAATTGTCCAGAATGTTATTCAAACCAATCGCGAACAGTTGTGGCGCGATCACATGGCGCATTGTCATCCATAAAAATTCCATCGTTGTTTGGGTACATGATGTCCATGAATGGCTGCAAGTGGTCTCCAAGTACCTGAACATAACCCTTTCTAATCAATGATCGTTTCAGTTCGACCAGAGGACCCAGTCCATTCCATGTAAAAACAGCCCACACCATTATGGAGCCACCACCAGCTTGCACAGTTCCTTGTTGACAACTTGGGTTCATGGATTCGTGGGGTCTGCGCCACACTCGAACCCTACCATCAGCTCTTAACAACTGAAAGGGGGACTCATCTGACCAAACCGCGGTTTTCCAGTCGTCTAGAGTCCAACCGATATGCTCACGAGCCCAGGAGAGGTGCTGCAGGTGATGTCGCGCTGTTAGTAGAGGCACTCGAGTCGGTCTTCTGCTGGCATAGCCCAGTGCAGCCAAATTTCGCCGCACTGTCCTAACGGACATGTCCTTCATACGTCCCACATTGATTCCTGCGGTTATTTCACGCAGTGTTGCTTGTCTGTTAACACTGACCATTCTGCGCACACATCGTTGGTCTCGGTCATTAAGTGCAGGCGGTCGGCCACTGCATTGCCCATTGTGGGATGTTATGCCTGAAATTAGGTATTCTCGGCACACTCTTGACACTGTGGATCTCGGAATGTTGAATTCCCTAACCATTACTGAAATGGAATGTCCCATTCGTAGAGCTCCAACTACCATTCCGCGTTCAAAGTCTGTTAATTCCCGTCGTGCGACCATAATCACGTCAGAAACCTATTCACATGAATCACTTGAAAGCAAATGAAATCCCAACCANTGAAATGGAATGTCACATGCGTCTAGCTCCAACTACCATTCCGCGTTCAAAGTCTGTTAAATCCCGTCGTGCGGCCATAATCACGTCAGAAAACTTTTCACATTAATCACTTGAATACAAATGAAAGCCCAACCAATACACTGCCCATTTATACATTTTGTACGCGATACTACTGCCGTCTGTATATTTGCATATTGCTATCCCATGACTTTTGTCACCTCTGTGTATTATTGTTTATAAAAAAAATATATACACGAGGGTTATTCGGAAAGTAAGGTCCGAATCGCCGTAGCTAATCTAATGTCACGCGAACAATGTAAAGCGCATGCGCACCGAACCCGGCATTCCTTGCTCTTCAAAAGGCGCCATTTGCGTTGGTATTGTTTAAGTGTGCTGTTTACAGTGTCAGATCAAAATGTTTAAAACAATTGAACAGCCCGCCGACTGTAAAATACGATCAGTGATTCGGTTTTTTACAGAGTGGAACGTTTCAGCAGCGGAAGTTCATCTACAGATAAGTCAAGTGTATGGCCCCAATGCGATGAGTGACAGCAAAGTGCGTAAGTAGGTAAGAACTTTCAAGGACGGACGGGAAAATGCCCATTATGAACTGCGATCAGGCCGACCATCAGTGATCACAGAAGATATGGTCAAAGCTTGTGTGCGAGCAGTGACATGTATGACAGGCTGCCAGCTTCGTCAGTGACGAGTCACTTTCGTGAACTTTGCGTAACATGTTAGGCCCCTTTATCGTTGTGTGCGATCAGTGTCCTTTATGATAGACCGTCAGCGTCGTCATTGATGAGACTCTTTCGATTCTTCAGCCAAGATGACCAGTGCTGGCGTGGAAGAGAAAGTTATCTTCTCTGGGTGACGCTCGCTCGTCCTCGGGCGGATCTCAATTACATTCCGTGGTAAACACGTCGACAAACCGCACCACTGCGAGCTCGAGGAAGCAAGTCATCTATCCACCTTACCGCCGCACCTCACAGGAACAAGTCGTCTATCCGCCGCACCACTGCGGCTCCCAAGAAGAGAGTTTTATATCCACCGCACCACCACAGCTGCCAAAAAATGAGTTATCTATCCACCGCACCACTGTGGCCCCAATAAGCTAGTCATCTATCCACTGCACCACCGTGGGCCCCAGGAAGCGAGTCGTCTATCCACTAAACAGCCACGTCCCCCATGAATCGAGTCGTCTAAACACCACACCACTTCGGCCCCCAAGAAGTGAGTTGTCTACTCACCACGTCACCATGGCCCCCAAGTAGCGCGTTTTCTACCCACCATGTAACAGCGGATCCCAGGAAGCGAGTCGTCTATCTACCATGTCACCGCAGCCCCAAGCGGCGACAGCCGGGGATTCGTTGCGAGGACACCTGGAATGCATGAGCGTGAAGTAGGGACCAGAAGGGTGTCTATCCTCCAAACCACCGCGATCCCAAGGAAGCGAGTTGTTTACGCACCACATCACCGTGGCCCCCAAGAAGCGAGACGTCTAGCCACCACGTCACCGCGGCCTCAAGTGGCAACAGTCGGAGATTCATCTCAAGGAGATCTGGAATGCATGAGTGTGAAGTAGGGACCAGGGAGGTGTCTATCAGCCAAACCACCGCGGCCCCCAGGAAACGAGTCGTCTACCCACCACGTCACCGCGGACCCAAAGAAACGAGTTGCCTACCCACCACATCACCGCTTCTCCCAGGAAAGGAGTCGACTATCCACCATGTCACCTCGACCCCCAAGAAGCGAAGTAGGGACTAGTCGGGGCATTGTAGCATGGTTTTGGGAGGACTCGAAGAAAATCTACTAGCTTGAATGACATGTCGTCTATCCACTTCATCACCGCTACCTCCGTCGAATTGCAAGCCCCCACACCGCCTTGGGTAGTGTGTTGTCGATCCACTGCACCACCGCAGCCCCACAGTCGTAATGGAATTTTTTTCAGAACAGCGTCGAGCCCTGCCTCGCCGCAGCTGTTACAGGTAGCCCATGACGCAGGTCAACCATCCGGCTAGAGGTAACATACAGCGCCGATCCCCGTGCCGTCAAAACGAGTCTAGTCGGAGATCATACACGAGGCCAAGCATCGCCTCGTCATCCATGCTGACGGAGGTTCCACATGACGCCGAACACTGTCCCGTCAATGCCAGGCATCCTGCCCGAGTTCACCCACTACGCTTAGCTCCGCCAAAAAAAAAATATGTATATAAAAAAAAATTTTAGGTAAAGAATTTTTTGAAAAGAAATATATTTTGAAAAAAAAAATTGTAAAAAATTTTGAAAAACCTCGTTGTCGGGGGTTATATCTATGTAACAAAATTAGCGGGTGTACCTTTAATGGTTCGGGAGATATGGCCAACTATGCTTATAAGTTCGCATAGGGCTTAAATGACTCCTTGATAATTTTCGATGTCAAGGTTGATGTGTATGTTACAAATTTGCTGACTATATATAAAACAGGTTGGAAATTACGTCCAACTATGCTTATAAGTTCGCATAGGGCTTAAATGACCATGTGTTAATTTTCCTTGCCAGGGGCGATGCCTATGTTATGAGTTTGGCTGTTGTACCTTATATGGTTCGGGAATTACGACAACTATGCTTATAAGTTCGCATAGGGCTTAAATGACTATGTGTTAATATTCCTTGCCGGGGGCGATGCCAATGTTATGAATTTGACTGTTGTGCCTTAAACGCCTCGGGAATTATGTCAACTATGCTTATAAGTTAGAACAGGGCTTAAATGACTATGATAATTTTCGTTGTCAGGGGTGATGTCTATGTTACGAATTTGGTTATTATATCTTATACGATTCGGAAATTAGGGTCAACTATGCTTATACATAGTGATAAGTTGTATGCCAGGGGGCAATGAACACGAACATTGTTCACCTAATATGAATGATACTGTCTTGTCAGTTTTGATATCCTAATGTAGCTAATGGGATTTGGGAAGACTCGGAGAACGCCCTCTAGCATGGAATGCAAGAGCACGAAGTAGGGAAGTGATTACAACTATTTAAAATAAATACTTTAGAAAAATAATTGTGAGTTAAACAAAATTATTTTTTAAAAATTAATAAATTTTTGAAAATAAATGTTGGAAAATTTTTCAAACATTATATTTTGAAAGTCTCGCATAGCCAATCAGAGACGAGAGCTTCGCGTACCTTGAGTAATGCGCGAGCAGGAAAAATCCGTGATGACATCATCGGTGTCCCCCCGGACAATGCCACCTGGTTCCCCGCTCCCGCTCCCCAAACGAAAGACAGGTGATGTAGAATAGGGTATTTATATCTACTGGCAGCCATTTTAAAAATATGTGTATAGCCTACTTAAAGGAAACCAATTTACATTATGTNATTTTTTAAAAATTAATAAATTTTTGAAAATAAATGTTGGAAAATTTTTCAAACATTATATTTTGAAAGTCTCGCGTAGCCAATCAGAGACGAGAGCTTCGCGTACCTTGAGTAATGCGCGAGCAGGAAAAATCCGTGATGACATCATCGGTGTCCCCCCGGACAATGCCACCTGGTTCCCCGCTCCCGCTCCCCAAACGAAAGACAGGTGATGTAGAATTGGGTATTTATATCTACTGGCAGCCATTTTAAAAATATGTGTATAGCCTACTTAAAGGAAACCAATTTACATTATGTNGGGTATTTATATCTACTGGCAGCCATTTTAAAAATATGTGTATAGCCTACTTAAAGGAAACCAATTTACATTATGTACAGCAGTACTACATGTTTACCAAACTTGGTAGGAATCGGTTAATTGTTTCCCGAGGCATGATTTTAAAACTTCATTAATTTGCATGGCACTATTAAACAAAATGGAAGAAAAAAGTTTCTATGTGTTCACTATATGATGCCACTTATAAATACTTTCGATGTACAAAATTTGAACGAAATTGGTTAAACGGTATGGTAAATATACAAAGGATACCAAAACTATCTGTATTGCCACCATTCTGGAAATAATGGTCTAATAAATTAAATCGCAAACATTTACATGGCCCCCCGTCAGCATTTTTTGTCAAATTGGACGAGAATTTTTTGGTAAATTTTCGAGATTTCACATAAAGGCTTTATTCTTTCATGTGGTGCTTGCTATCTTTAAAAATGGCGAACAGACAATACTATAAATATTAATATTATGCTTATATTATGCACTGCCAACATACAAACTTTGTTTGGTTTAAACTGGTTATATAGTTCCTGAGGCATTCGCCATTTTGAACGTAATTCTTTGGCGTTGTCGCAAATTATACTTCAGATGACCATACAAAATTATTTTACAGCAGAGATGTTTTGTTAGATGGGTAGTGTTGTGTGCGGGTGGCATAGATACGGATAAATAGGCGCGGGTGACTCATCCGGTATATATTTATATATGCTGATATTCGTTAAATTCGGTTCACGCATTCAAAAGATTGTAGGGGGGGGTACACACATACACACACACATTCACACAAAGGCCGTAAATTGTTTTCATGAGCTTTCATTTCCTATGCAAAGTATGTTAAAAAATAGGGATCTCAAATATTTAAATTAAGTACACATTCTATGACCAAATTACATTCTGCCGGAAGCCTACACAGTGGATTTACAGAAACCAGTTTTGATACATCTAGAGAAAACGAGTCTCATTGACGGACAAACGAGGAGCTATTGAACTTAACTAACAATCTCGCTGGAAGTATATTCGACGAAGACATTTCTCAGATTCGGGACACTGAACAAAGAATGAATGTGTGTAAAATTACTGCGTATGAGGACATAATAACGAAGGACCCCAAGAAAGCAAGGAAGTAGATGATGAATATTGTGCAAATTTTACATTACATTTACCAATATTGAATACCTTCAGTAATGTCCTGAAATTACATTTTCTTGTAATGTGCTAAATATGATTTCATGTGTTAGAAATGCTACACCATTAACATTAGTGAATGGAAAACATTTACTATCTACATGTTTCGTTTAGGCTGTGTATCAATTCCTTAGAATATTCTGTTCCATATCATAACCTGGAGATTTCAAAATTACATTGAATCTCGGCCGCCGTCAATTCTTACAACATATAACATCGCGACGATTCCTGTACAACCCATGATTAAATTGATTAAATTAGGTTACCAACAAACATACTCGCCAGCATACGTCTCCGGTTCCACGAAGAAAACATCGATACAAAGATTCAGTTTAA
The DNA here is from genome assembly GCA_002778355.1 of Clitarchus hookeri. Classification (NCBI taxonomy): domain Eukaryota; kingdom Metazoa; phylum Arthropoda; class Insecta; order Phasmatodea; family Phasmatidae; genus Clitarchus; species Clitarchus hookeri. The sequence continues at coordinate 54,837 of NQII01006353.1, forward strand.
TGTCCATACACTTCGATATACATATTTAGTTCTAGGTTACTTGATGTGTTTACGTAACCCAGTTATCAGTAGGATACATCAAAATGACTATGCATTTGAAAATCAGCTTATGATTACTAATAAGACAAAAGTAGAATAATTATGCTCCTTCGGGTGCAACACGANAAGGTTACTTGATGTGTTTACGTAACCCAGTTATCAGTAGGATACATCAAAATGACTCTATGCATTTGAAAATCAGCTTATGATTACTAATAAGACAAAAGTAGAATAATTATGCTCCTTCGGGTGCAACACGATGCGAGAGAGTTGCATGGTGCCGACAAGCTAGGTTTTCATGTTCTACCCTCCCGGTTAGATGTCGGCCATCTTGGAAATACATCATGATGACCTTAAATCATACTAAAATACCATTCTTCAAAAAACATGCATCCATAATCATACTACAGAAAATATAGCTAAAATCATACGTCATAAAAAACCTCAAAAATCATACCTCAAGCATCACCCCTAAAAAATTATACATCCAAAATCAAAATCCAAAATATACCTGAAAAATTTATCTCAAAAACAAGCCTCAAAAACCAACCTCAAAAATTATGCCTCAAAAATTTCTCAGAAAGATATGCCTTATAAAACAACCCTTAAAAACACACCTTAATACGACATATCCAATTAAACTTACTTCAAAAATTCTACCTCAGAAACACATAAAAACATACCTCATAAAACACCTCAAAACCATACATCAAATAACATACCTCAAAAATCATAAGTGAAAAACATATCTGAAACACGTACTTCGGAAATATACTTTAATATTTACACATAAAAAACAATATCTTAAAATATATCTTAAAACATACTTCAGATATCATGCCTAAAAAATTATATATCAAAGAAAATATCTCAGAAATACCTATCTCAAAAAGACATCTACATAAAACAAACCTCAAAAAACATATCTAAAGAAATATACCCCAATAATGTACCTCAAAAGGTACCTTAAAAATCCATAAATCATTAAACTTACCTGAGAAGCATACTTAAAAAATCATTAATTCGTCTCAGTCCTTTCATTTGTCAAATACTGCCATATTTAAACGACCCTATAAAATCATACTTCGATGGAATCAGAGCCCTCCTTGCACACTTGCTCGCAGGAACTTTACCTAAAACAGACACTAGCAATTGATATGATACACCACTGGATTAATAAGTCTTTCAGAAAAACAGTAGGGAAAGGATCAAATAATGAAAGTTGATCTACTATGCATACATAAAATTACTTACTACACTTATTTAATACACTCAAACTTTGCATATTTTAGATGCTTTCATTTGCAAATTACAGACATGTTTGTGGTTTTTCTCGATTTTTCGACTTCATTATCACATGGGGTCAAGGTCAACATTACCTTTGTTCAAGGTCGAGGTCATGGAATTTATAGTGGCTTCACTCCACACATTGATCAAACGCATTGGCTGTATGGAGCACAGGAGACAAATCCATATAGTGGCCTGGCCATTCATAGGGGTGCCACTTCTGGAAAATAGACCAAATAAGTCGATGCCATGCATATCCTTATGCGACCGTGTTTCACTGTGAGTGGGAAATGGGTATCTACTATGTAGCCTAGACATAATAGATGGTACAAATGCCCAACCACAAGGTGGGGTGTTCACCTACTTGGCATTCAAGCCTTTACGCCTAACATATAAATACTGATATGAAGAAATTACTATGCATAGTAAAGATAAAGTCTGGCAACAGTGTGGTTGGCGACATGGTGTGGGCTCGTGACGAGCCTTTAATGCGCATATGGCTGACCACCTGTGAAGGGTGACATTGCTGATTGTGTAGTATGAGATGAGATCTGAAGGGGACCTTCATGTAATGTGTTTAAGACATTTTGTGTGCCTAGTGGGCCTACCCTGACTTTGTGCAATCGGTCATTTTAATATGGTCGAAGATCGAGGGAATGATTGTGCTCCTTTGCCTATAAACTCGGATATGTATTCTCCTCTCGCACATGTAGCTGAAAGTTACCTGGCTGGGTGAAAGACAGGCCGGGCCTGTAATGGGTGTAAGGCTTATGTACAGTGAAGCTTTAAGGAAACATTACCATATTCGGAGGACAACAGTCCCTTAATGTTTGTAATGTTGAGCAGATAGTATACATTCTTTTTTGTCATTTTAATAAGGCTGTGATTTGGGAAGGAGTTTCTGTTCTCTGAGGTGAAAAGGGCTGCATCTGTTTTTCTAGTAGGCACTCACCATTATGCGATCAAGCAGCAAGTCTTCAAAAATCCACAAAATCCATGAAAAATTAAGTAGTAGCACAATCGTTTTCCTTGGTTCCACTGGATGTTTTTGATGTTCTATCCATAGTACCGGATTCGTGATAGCAGTTGGTTAACTCTGTATGTTAGATGAGTTCTGCAGTGATCCTCTTTGCAGAGAATAGTCGGGTGTTGAGCTTCATTGAAGATCCAGTAGTGTTGTGGAGGAACACAAGAGAATTTATAATACCCTGGCCAAACCAATTGATTTATTGCTGAGTATGAGGGTCTCACCAGAATGACTTCACAGAGTTGTTTTAATTCACACAGTAATCTAGGTTCACAAGAGCGTTTGAATTTGCTCTTTATTCTTACTGCACAGAGACTCTGCACAGTGGCCTGACCAGAAAAAGAGTCCTAATTACAAACATTGGCCTGAATTTGCAGTGGCTTGACTCGGAAAATTGAATAAATATGAACAGAGACATGACTCTGTGTGCAAAGTGGGGCTTACATCATACATTGACTTGACTTCTAAGAGAGACCTTATTCTGCAAGGTTCCTGACTTCACAAAGTGGTCAATTACTTCAAAATAACCTTACTTCACTGTGGATTCATACAGCACAGTTACTGTTTCCGCACACTAGGCCTGACAATGCACAAATTCCTAAATTCACAAACGGTACTGTTTCCACACAGGGTTCGCAATAGTATCACAATATAGACAGGAGTCTTAAGCTGCACAGTGGCCACACAATGCTCAGGTGCCTGAGTCGACAAGGGACCTGACTGCAACATGGTATAAATGTGCAAACTGTTGTATTGTCCTGAATTCACATATGAGACTTAGTTTAAACAGTGGAATGATACCTCACAGGTAACTGACTTCGCATGTTGACTTTACTGCTCAAAAGTTCCTTACAATCTACAGAACCACAAATGCACATCTGACCATGATTTCACATAAGTGAATGACATTCCACAGTGACCTGGCATGACAGTGACCTGAGAACACACATGATCCTGACTTCGCACACTGGCATGTCTCCAAACACTGTTATGATTCCGCACAGTAGCCTTACCCTGCACAGCTGCCTGACTGTGCTCAGTGGTGTGACTACACACAACAGCCTGGCTCTGCAAAGTTAACTGATTCTGTACAATGGTATGACTGCACAGTGACCTGAATATGCAGTGGCCATACTGTAAATAGTTGGCTGCCTCAGCCATGATCTCACTCTGCATTGTGTCATGGCAATCCTAAGTGGCCTGGTACATTACTGTGGGTTGAATTAAACAATCTTACTAATTAAGTAATGGAGCATAACTTAACAACAGTTGCTAATTCAGCATAGATTCCTGAACTTGCATATGTACCTGACTTCACACAGTGCCCTTAGTTCACAAAGGGTTCTGGCAATGCCTAACACTACACAATGGCCCACTCTGCACAAGGGACTGAGTCGATACAGTGGCTTGATCCTGCACATTGTCATGACTCAGCAAAGTGTTCTAAATCCGCACTCCGCACAGTGGGCTGACTTCGCACAGGAAATGGTATGAGATTGTGTGCTTGTTCGACTCTGTAGTGTCCTGAGTTTACAGTGGCTGAACTTTGCACTATGGCATGTCTCCACACAAAGCCTTCGCACTACATTGGCCTGTCTCTGCACAGTGACACGATAATGTATACTGGCTTGCTATTCACAGTGGTCTGACTCTACACAACAACCTGTTTTGTAAGGTGATCTGTGCAGAGACAATTTACCACAAAGTAGTCTGACTTCGCATGTTGGCCATGCATTTCAGTTACCTGACTCAATATAGTGACCTATTAAGAAATTTTGGCTGACACTTCACAAGATCTTGCCACATTAGAGAGTTCTATCTCCAAATTTTAGACTGTGTATTGGGTCCTGGATCTACATTGACGAGACTCCACAACAGTGCTTAATTTGCACAGTGGTCTGATTTCGCACAGAGACTCAACTGCACAGCTGCGTGAGGTGCAAAAAGGACTATCTTCTTACAGTGTTCTGCATTTGTAGCAGCCTTACTGTGAAGATATATTACTTATTACAGGTTTTGTATCAAAACAGTGAATGGCTCTTTAAATGGGGACAAAATCACGTAGTAGCCTGACATTTAACAGTGTACTATCTTTGAACAGTCACCTGATTATGTACAAAAGACTACCATTTGAATACTGAGGGCCTGACCTACCAAAGTTGCACAAATTCACAGGTGCCTGTGTTCCCCCACACTGAATTTTCCCAGGGACCTGCCTTTACACAGGTCTCCTATTTTCACACAGAACTAACTCTGCCCAAAGATTGACACTACACAGTGTCTGACTCTGCACAGAGCCTGACACTGTACATGTGTCTGACCCTGCACATTGGCTTTTCTTAACACAGGGGCTTGATGTTGCATTAGGGCCTTGCATTGTCACAGGGCAGACATTTTATAGTGGCCCAACTGCAGTGGCCTGTTGCTGCATAGTGGTCTGGCTCAACACTGTTGTCTGACTTTGCAAATTGTCCTGACAATGCACAGTGGCATGAGTATGCAAAATGGCCTGAAACTGCAGAGTGGCATTGTTATGCACAGTGCACTCTTTCCCCACAGATGCCTGACTCCTCACATATACCTTAATCCTCACACTTTCCTGACTTACCACAGTGCCTGACTCCACAGTAACCAGACTACACATTGTGACTTGACGATGTTATTGGCCTGACTCCATGCAAAGGCCTATTTTCTCTCAGGGGCCTTACTCTGCTAACTCGCCTGACTCCGCACAGTGAAAATAATCTGGTCAATGGCCCACACATGCACAGTGGCATGAATTCGCAAAGAGGCCTGACTCTCCACAAGGGACTGGCTTCGAATTATGACATGACTCCACTAACTGGCCCGATGTTGCATGGGAGCTTGATTCCTTAAAGTAACCTGACATTTAACATCGGCCTGCATCTTCCATAGAGGCCAAATTCCACACAGTGAAATAATTTTGTAGCAGCCTTATATTGCAGAGTGACCTTAATTCCCACAGTTGTCTGATACTGTAAATTTAACGGATTATACACAATGACCTGGCTGCGTCGCCCGGTGTTATTTGGCATTGGTGTTGGTAAAATACTGTGTCCATATCCACACAGATGTCTGACTCTTCAAAGGTTTGTATATTCACAGTTGCCTGACTCCACAAAATGGCTCAAGTACTTACAGTTGATAGTCTCCACAGTGTCCTGATTACACACATTGGCTTAACTCACATATGCCGGAATCCTCACAATGGCCTGAACACACAGATACCTGAATGTAGGGAGCGTCTGTTTTTTCACAGGAGTTTGACCCCTAAGAATTATCTGATTCATCACATTACTCTGAATATACAAAAGGGCATGACTACATAGAAACTGCTATTAACAGTTAACCTTACACATTTTGCTGGCTCTGCACAGGGGCTAAATATTACACAGTGGGATAACTCCTCATACATATAAGCTTGACTTTGCACAGGTTGTTAATTTCGCACAGAAGCCTGAAAATTATGAGGAGTCTGAATCTTCGAAAGGTCCTGACTATGCACAAGTTTCTCAGTCCACAAATTGGCCAGAATACACACAGTGACATTACCCATCCCAAGTGGCCTGACTCTCCTTACAATGGCCCGATTCCTCGTAGGGGCCTGACTGCGCCGTCACATAACTCTGCACTGTTTAAATAATCTGCACAGTGGCCCACATACGCAAAGTGGCATGAAAGAATAGGCAGAACTGACTGCACAGGGTACTGAATCTGCAACATGACCTGATTGCACACTGCCACATTTTTGTAGAAGATTGTGATTCTGCACAGTGGTCTGGCACTACACATACATGCATCCTGCAGGGGCTTCCGCACAGTGATGTCACTCAAAACAATATTTGGCAGTGTCCTGAATTTTCCTAGTGTGTTGAAAATGCAAAAANCTTCCGCACAGTGATGTCACTCAAAACAATATTTGGCAGTGTCCTGAATTTTCCTAGTGTGTTGAAAATGCAAAAAAAAGGATGATTCCGCACAAGTGCCTTACTCTGCACATTGGTTTCAGAATACATGAAGATCTGAATTCTCACATAAGTAACAATTTACACAAGGGTATGACAGTCCACAGGGACCGTACTTATCAGAAGGGCCTGACTCCATACAGGAAACTTACTTTGACATATTCCCATCCTTTCTATTTCCATTCCCATCCCCATGACCCTCTACATCCCATTCCACATTTCTCCCTTAATCATTTGACTTAGGGGTTACATTTTGCTGCATTTTGCACTCAGTTACCACCCCATTCGTTCTAGGAACTTTCAATTTAGCACAGTGACATATGTAATAGGATTTTCTATCGCACTTAAAAAATTTTCAAAATGTTGTATTTTTAAGGGGGGAGGGGGTTGGGATCACATCTTTAGATTCTCAATTTCTCCGAAACGGTTCAACTTACAACATTACAATATGGCATGATTCTTAAACGCATTAGTTTCCTTCGTCTCACCGTGAACTGTGGTTTCCCCATAATTGTATGACATAAAGGGGGTGAAATTTTAAATTACTCTATCTGATAAATGTTTTTAGCTACAGCAAATGGTTTTGGTAATTCTGGACAATTCCAGCGAATGATTTGGCCACCAAGTTCGCCCGACATGAATCTCGTCCAACATTGATGGGACATAATCGAGAAGTCAGTTCGTGCACAAACTCCTGAACCAACAACATTTTCGTAATTATGGACGTCTATAGAGGCAGCATGGCTCAATATTTCTGCCGGGAACTTCTAACGACTTGTTAAGTCCATGTCACGTCAAGTTTCTGCATTTCGACGAGTAAAAGGAGGTCCGACACGATATTAGGAGGTATCCCATGACTTTTGTCGCCTCAGTGTAATGTAGTTGCGTAAGCGATTGATTATGCTGGAACTTTTTAAATGGTGAGTCGTAGACACAGCTTTTCATTTGTGGGTCACTTTAAGGTCGGTAGGCTTTCTTGGAAAGTTTCAATTTTGTATTTTTTCTCATATTTCACACCGCGTGTTTTTAGGCCTAGAATTTTTAGGTAAGACTATGGCGTCAGTTAACCTCGACGCTTTTTATTTGTAATTTGGGTTAGCTCCGAACATCATGATGTGACTGCAGGTCGACGCATTTCCAGAGGTGTTTTCTCCTTTGTTGGATGCCACTAGTTCTACCAATATATTTCGTGAGCGTTTGAATAAATTGAGGGAATAATTTAACGACATAGTATCTCCCCACATAGGAAAGAGTGACGTTCCCTATTACAAGTTTTTGCTAACAGACAACATCCGATCCGGGACCGTTATTTTAAACGCCCCCCTCCCAAGCACCAAGCATTCCGAGAAATCATACAGAAACTGCTAGAAGCAGATATGATAGTTCCTCCTACCCCGAATTATTTTTCACCGCGATACTTGGTGCGTAAAAATGATGGTGACAAATACTGCTTTGTGGGTTACCATTTCCTGGTAAATAAAAATATTCATAAGGATACTTTACCATCGACAACCATTGATAGCGTCCTTCAGCACATGGGTAAAGCCTGTGTGTTTTCCGTTTAATATTTGAATAACATTTTCCATCTATGTTTTCTTGATAACTCGTGTAGGAAATGCACGGCCTGGAGCTAATAAAAGTTTACTTGTATTCCTTTGTGCTCGAATTTTGGTAGCCAAACCTTGTCACTGGTGTTGTATTTTGTATTTACCGAATTTAAGTTCCAATTTGTCTTTAATTATATTTATTGCATTATTGTTTATAGTGATGACCTTGAGACTCACTTGTCTCATCTCCGCCAACTTTTCCTTAGAATGCGAGAATTAGGTCTGACTGCGAATCCAGATAAAGTCACCTTAGGATTCAATAAGTTGATGTTTCTGGGATATTTGCTCTATGAGGGTCGTTTGATGATCGACCTCGACCAAAAACTCTGAAGGGAGTACAGAAATTCCTTGGCATATTAAAATATTACTCCAGGTTTGTTGACCATTTTTCTTCAATAGCAGCCCGTCCAAATTATTTTAAAAATAAAAGAGTAGAATTTCAGTGGTGTCAGGAGCAGGAGTCGGCCTTTACTCTGCTAAAAGAAAATATATTTTTTTCCACCGATGCTTCTTCTTCCGGATTTTTTGCGCCGGATTAAAGTCCAAGTGGATGCCTCTTCTCTGGCCTTACGGACAGTCCTAAGCCAGCAGTCTTTGTTGGGTTTTGGCACCTGTAGCCTTTGCCAGCTACTGTTTGACTGAGACTTAGCTGAGGCATGGCATTTATGAAAAGGAAATCATAGCATGTATATTCGGATTTGAGACGTTCGCCTCGTTCATAGAGCAAGATGAATGTGACCTGTATACTGACAATAAAGGCTTGAGTTGGGTTCTCATCCATCACCAAGAGCTGGCAAAAATTGGGTCGCTTTGCCTTTCTCATTTTCGATTCAAAGTACATCATGTTCAAGGCTCTAATAATAAGGTGGCCGATGCTCTGTCGAGAATGGTTGACCTGGCAGAATTCGAAACGGAGGAGTTGGCGGATCCTGAGGCATCCTTCAACATCATTCAGGGTATCCCTGAATTTTTGTCAAACTGCATCAGGCTCAGGGTGATTACGTTTTCTGTATTCAGGTAATAAAGCTAGCTGCTGGTGGACATGCTACAGCCCCCCCGTAGACGCCCGCACTGAGTCCCATTGTTTACCTATGTTCTATGTGGTTTTTTTGTGTGCTTTATATTATTTAAATTATTTAATCTTATATATGTTTGATGCGTGTGTATTATATATCTAATATATAAAATTCTCCCGTCACAGTGTTAGTCACTGAACTCCTCCAAAACGGCTGGACCGATTTTTATGAAATTTTTTAAGTATACTCGGTAGGTCTGAGAATAGATTTATATATATTTTTTACACCCCTAAGTAATAAGGGTGACCACCCCCAAACTGTTTTTTTTATGGTTTGAACAAAATTTTAATTTTTAATTTTTTTATGGTGTGGCATCAAAAAATACATATCCTCCTAAATTTTCACCCTTCTACCACCAACCCTTATTTTTTTATAGCGAAATTCTCCCATCACAGTGTTAGTCACTGAACTCCTCCGAAACGGCTGGACCGATTTTTATGAAATATTTTATGTATACTCGGTAGGTCTGA
>NQII01006353.1:65118-114511 GCA_002778355.1 Clitarchus hookeri
AAACGTAACCTAGAAGTTCCCTGGCAGTGGAATCCAAGATAAAGCTAAAGATCAGTTTATTTAGGAATTTACAGTGATAGTCATGCCGACACAATTTGTGTACACAAGTTGTTGAGCGGGGGCGTGCGGCCGATCAGTTTTGTCTGGCGCCACAGTTTTAACGAACTGGGGTGTCAGGCGGGGCTTAGCGATTGCGTGCGTTCTCGCTCTGAGAGCAACAAAAACCACAACCTCACTAAATGTTGGGGTGGTGGCGCGCGGCCGACCAGTTTTGTCCGGCGGCGCGGTCTCGGCTGAAGGTGAATCCATTGACCGGCTGAAAAGCTAGTCAAGGATGACCCAGACGTTCGGGGCGGCGTTGTCGGATGGGGCTTAGCGATTGCGTGCGTCACCATTCCTAGAGAACATAAAACAACATCACAACAAAACACAAAACATGAAAACTAACGATATAAACAACCCCATACACACACTTAAACAAGAAAACTAAAAAAACAACACGGTTGTGTCGGCATGATTTGATATAATGTAAAAACCATTATATGATAACGATTTTGGTATTTAAAGTAGAATATAACATCCCGGATGGCCTATGGCTAAGAGGGCTCCAGCTTTTCAAAATTTTTTTTTTTGTATTCAGGTAATATGTGACCTGAACTATGANAATTATATGATAACGATTTTGGCATTTAAAGTAGAATATAACATCCCGGATGGCCTATGGCTAAGAGGGCTCCAGCTTTTCAAAATTTTTTTTTTTGTATTCAGGTAATATGTGACCTGAACTATAATGTCGCACTTCCGTATGTGTTGGCTAACGAAATGTTGTTTTACACTGGTAAGTGTGGCCGTGCACGTAAAATTGAGTTCTTGTTTTATTGACACCTATGGGGTTACTCTACTTTCACGATTCCGTGTTTGGAGGGCACTTCGTGGTCTGAAAGACTTTCAACAAAAAAGAGTTAATTTTGCTTAGCCCACGCTTAGGGGCGAAGTGTCAGATTTTGTGCGTTTGTGCGATCAGTGTCAGAAGTGTAAGAGGCTCAACGTGCCAATGTTGGGTAGGCAGTCACGCAGATTCACCAGGCTCCTTAGAGCAGAGTACACTTTTTGGTTCTCTACTTAGATCTAAGAAGTGTAGAATTTGTTTTTAATTTTGTTTGAAACTTAGAAAATATGANCTCAACGTGCCAATGTTGGGTAGGCAGTCACGCAGATTCACCAGGCTCCTTAGAGCAGAGTACACTTTTTGGTTCTGTACTTAGATCTAAGAAGTGTAGAATTTGTTTTTAATTTTGTTTGAAACTTAGAAAATATATCTCGTGATCATTGAGAAATATGAAAGCATCATCTATTGTAAAGGCTCTAACTGTTCAGGCGTGGAAGGATTTCAGTGCCCTTGTTGAAATAGTTACCGATAATGCCAAGTATTTCACTTCAAATATAATTAACAATATGTGTTTTCACTGGGCAACCAAGTATTTTACCTCCATTCCGTATTACCCGAAGAGTAACCAAGTTGAACGATTCAATAAGAATTTTAAGGCTTGTTTGAGCATTTTTGATAATCAAGGAAATACCTTGCAAGGCCTGGATTTGGATTTCATAAATGTGGGATTCAAAACTGCTTTGCATGATTCCACAGGATTTACATACTCTCTCTTTATCCTTGGTCGCATTCACAGTCATCTCTTGTTAAATATATGGACCATCCTTCCTTTCCAACACACCTTAGTGACGCTGAACGAGATAGTTTGCTTGAGGATGTCCACCGCAGGATTGGGGCAGCAAAGCTACAGGTCACGGCGAAGATGGACCAGGGTAGGGTTCCGTTTGACTTTAAGTTAGGTAACCTGGTTTTTTTGCAAAAATTATGTGATGGCAGATATGGGAAGGGATGTGACAGGGAAGCTGTTACCGAAATGTTATGGTCTTTCAGAATAAATAAATAACTATTACAAAATTAAGTAAGCCATGTATCGCCTAGCTCCAACAGGATATTTCGCAAAGCACACGTCTCACAGTTAAAGCCTTATTGACAACGAGAGTAATTATTGATTGCTCATGTCTTATCCTGCAGCTTTGATGCCTAGTTGAGCTATGTTCTTGCCCATTGTTTTCTTTGTTATTTTTCTGCCTAATTTGCTTGCTTTTGTCTCCCTATTTCTATAACAATGGTATTATTGCATAATTCCCGCCTTTCCACCGAGTCAAGCTGAGCTCACTCTATCGCTGCGTGACCGAAATATTATTTTCCTCTGGTGTCAGAATTTATCCGGCCGCCCAAGGACCTCTGAAATGGTTTAACGACTGCTATAAATCGCCAACAACTGGTACCGAATATTTAACGTGCCCTCAGAAGCCCGGAAGCGCTCAGATGTTATGCCACTAAACGGTCACTCATCCAAATGTGTGCCACTGGGGACGTTGCTTAACTTTGTTGTTCGATTAAGGTCCCTCAGCCAAGCTCAAAAAGTAGTACCTAGGTAATGTTATTTCTTAAGCTACAACTTGATGAAACTCACGTTTTTATTTTCATACATCGACGCTGGAAAGCGGAAATGTGGTAACTACGTGACAAAACATTACTTCTTGGCTATCGGGTACAAAATATTTCCTTCCTTTTGGGTTGCCATAATAGGTTGAAAACCTAGGCCAACATAGTATAATTTTGTAATTCTGTTTTCACATAAATGAAATGGCTTTTTCCCAATTTATTTATTAGTGTATCACTGTAAAACTCTATTCTACCCGGGTGTAGCCGCACCGGTATTCTAGTAGTTTATATAAGTTGTTAAACGGCTTGTGCAGCATTCATTCTACGCCTCATTCTACACTTGTAAAGAAGATCGTAAGGTTGACACATGCTAGAGTTAATGTAAATTGTAATGTGTTATAAAATTGTCAGTTTATCATTCCCTGGACGAAAGTGCTATGAGACGCAGTTTAAATATCGTAGTGGCATGAGTAGCTGATTATAGTGGAGCTTGTAAAAAGGTGAGTCGTGGTCGCAGCTTTTTATTTGTGGGTCAGTATAGTTTTAAATAATTGTGTAGCGTAGTTTTGTGTTAGAATTTTTCTATATTCTGGTTTTGAATGCCTGCCTATACTGTAGTTTCGGCCTAACTATTTTCTTGCATTTCTGTATAGTTCCAGTTGCTTTAACGTGTTGTGTATAGTTTATTTGTCTTCTGCTTAATGATTTACTTAAAGTTTAATTGTCGCTACTGTGCTACCTGGACTTATGCATTGGACGTAGACTGTTGAAGTGTTCTAATTTTCGTCGTCGATTATTTTTTATTCGATATAGCTATAGTTAGGGTCTACGGACTGCCTCCATCGATTCGCTATGTTAGTGGTGTAATATTTATTTCAGATTTTAACTGGTATTTATGTATAAAAGAGGTTTTACTGGGCCTAAAACGCTGCCCTCCTTTAGTCAAATTGCTTTACTAAATACCTTTAATTTATATAGTCATCAATGTAACTATTTGTATTTTTTAAATGTTTTAATGTTTCTCTGCTTGTATTTCCAATTAAATATTTATTACATATTTTGAGTAATATAACACTTTTAGAGTAACCATTGCGCAACAATTTAACCTTTTGTATGAGTGTTTGAATTATTTCTAGTCAACAAAGTTATTTTTTTGATATTTTTGAAACTTTTTACACTACTTGGCTTGTTTACCAGTTAATTTTTTTTTTTTTTACTTTTCAGCTACGCAATACTTTAAATATAGGAATTCAATATCTTTGTATGAGTATTTAAATTAATATTTTTTGCATTGTGAAGCATTGGCGTTTAGAGTTTTACAAGTCATATTTTTTTTTTTTAATGTTCTATGCAAATGTTCAATCCTAAGGCGTGGAAAACTGGTCAAATATTCTGAAAATACTGAACTTGAAAATGACATTTTCTTTGTATTATTTGTGCTACAGCACAAATAATTCTGATATATTTTTCTACGTTTTTTCTCATATTGGTGTTTTGTGTTTGTTATATTAAATGGCCGAGGTGGAATTCATCTAAACTCTGAAGAGGGACGAACTGATACATTTTCTTCGCAAACTCGATAATCAAATGGATGAGGCCTTGAAGGTGGTGGAGCTGCGCCGAGCGGCCATAAGCTGTTCGATTGGTCAGGGTCTGATAGCGTCACCCTCCGAGCGAGCGAAACTGGTAAATTTCACCAATGGGCCCCTTAAAATTTCCCTTCAACGCATTTCGCCACTGACTTCCATAGAACCTGTCCACATTTTGCAATTTTTTATTGCCGTAAATAAATAAGCCAATTTGTATTCGAGTTCAGAGGACAGTTTGTTAAAATTAATTGTCATCATGTATGAAGGACTTGTATTACAGTTACTCCTTAAGAGGATAATTTCCTTAGAAGATTGTACATTTTTGGGGTTTAACCGCTGGGTGATTCATGCTCTGTTCCTCTCGTGCAATAAGCACTATTGTGAACCTTTTTTTTTATTTCAAGATTTCAAAGGCTGGGTGAGCCAATCGGTGAGTATGTAGATTCTGATTGTGCATATCACGATGCCTTGTGTCTCCAAATGAGCGAAACAGAATTAGTCAATGTCATCGTTGAAAATTTGGACCCCATGCACGTACGCAATGCACGCTCGTTTCCACGCCATGTATTTTTCGCGGGCTGCACCAGATGGAATTCTAGGTTCAAGGTCGCCTTGTGGCTTCCAGTGATTATCGTGTTTGATTCACCCCTCCCGTGCGGGCTGCCGGGGTTGGCAACTCCATGTTGCCAGTCATCTCTTGTTGAATACATGGAACATCCCCTTCTTTGCATCCCACCTTGGTGACACTGACCAAGATCGTTTGCTTGAGGATGTCCACCGCAGGATCGGGGCAGCAAAGCTACAGGTCACGCGAAGATGGACCAGGGTAGGGTTCCGTTTGACTGGCAGATATGGGAAGGAATGCGACAGGGAAGCTGTTACCGATATTTCTAAGGAATTTCAGAATAAATAAATATCTAGCACCAAATACAGTAAGAGTTGTATCGAACAGCTCCAACCGGTTATTTCGCAAAGCACATGTATAAAAGGAAAAGCCTCATGTACAACGATAGTAAGTGTTGATTCTTCATGTCTGAGCCTGCAGCCTTGATGTCTATAGTTGAGCTATGTTCTATCCCCTTGTTTCCTTTATCCTTTTCCCATCTAATTTGTTTGATTTGGTCTTCCCCTTTCTAATCCAATGTTATTATTGCTTGATTCCCGCCTTTCCACCGTGTCGAGCCGAGCTCACTCGTTCGCCGCTGTTGTCGTGAGCCGAGATCAGGAGTGAGATACGTCTGCTGGGAATGTTTGTGGTTGTCCTGGTTTTCCACCCACAACCACTCCAGCTGCTGTTGGCATGTGTACCTGATGCTTGAGAAGAGACTGCTCTGTTGGCGCTGAGTAGATTCCACTTGGCTACCCATCGTACCCGGGGACATCTTTAACATTTTTTGATCGAAACCTCAAGATAGAACTGATCACTCCTTTTATTTGTAACTGTCGAAACTGTTAAACGTAATTTTCTATATGTATGAAGGAACTCTCTCCTACATTACAACTATTGTAATATTCTACTACTTTTCATTCTCTTCTACATGCCTATGTAATTTTCTTCTACAGTGTTTGTGTCTGCTGAGTAAAGATGTTCAGAGACGGTCACCACATCACTGGTTTGGGGTTGGAGGTTGCGACGGAGTGCCGCTGTGCGCATCGTTTTTGAATTCGCTCCTCTGTAAGTCGGCCTGCTGCTTGGCGGACTGGGTTCCCCTCCTGTTTTCTCCCCTCATTCCCTCTATTGAATACCTCTCCTTGTACATCAGGTTTTTTAAATTCAGGGACTAGTTTGATACCTGCCCAATGCTATGGTTTATAAGTAGGTATAGAATCTGCTCTCTGCGTAATGCCCCAGCAATTGAGGCTAGCCCTCAGTGTTAGGGCGTAGGAATACGTCGACACTATTGTCTCTAGGTCCAATTTACTAACAAATTCACCTCGTTTTCAGGTTACCAATAAATCAGTTTTATTAACGCTTAACAGGGCCACTTATACATGTACACACGAGACAACACTCCCCTTCCCTTTTACACGTAGGCTCCGTATTGTTTGGCGCGGCGCTTCACGTCGTGGAGGGGGGGGAGGCAAGATTCTTCACACTCGCTGGATGACTCTACTTATCTGGATGGAGGCGCTGTCTTCTCTCGGCTGGCGACTTGGGACTGCTCCGGCACTTGGTGGGCGTCTCGACGCCTGATCTCGAAGCTCCTCCTCCCGGGTCCACTCAGCACTCTCCGCCTGACGACAGCCGGCTGCCGTTGTCGTCTTCTCCCGGATTCGCTCCGCCCTCCTAGATTCCCGTCGGCCGTCTGCCGCATTTTCTCGGACTCTTCCCGTCGCACGTCCCATTTGACGGCCTCCGACTGAGGTCGACGTCGTGATGCATTCTCGATCCGGACGCCTCACTTCAGGTCCTCCGACTGACTGACTCGTTGACATCTCTCAACTGACTGCCTGACTGCTCGATCCTAGACTGACTGACCAACTCCTCCCTCCTTCTCGTGGTATTGTAGGCTCGATCGCCATATTCAACTTGCACCGCCTCTGCACGTGTCCGAGGTGGCCGCAGCGTCCCCCCTGAGTCGTAAAACACGTGGCTGCTGCTCCTGTGGTCCGCAGTCGGCCTAGCATCACCCCTTCGACTCTGGTATGGCTGTTTATTGTTCTGTTCTGCACGTGCGGGAACTCTTGGGTGACCCCTTTGGTTCAGCGCATGTATTGTTTTTATGCCTCCGGATATCGTGTCGTTATTCTCCCAGCACACNGCCTCCGGATATCGTGTCGTTATTCTCCCAGCACACCCACTAAAAGCTCTCAATGTTTATTGCTGAAACTAGCCCGGGACAGACTCAGCCGCTGGTGTGGGCTCAGCGTCCCTTGGCAGCTGCGAGATGCAGCTGCATCCGCCTTCCTCCGCACTTGGTCGTTCCGCTGGGCCATCCTGGCGCCATTCTCCCATCAAGTCCGCAAAACCGTTAATCCTTATTGCAGTCGTCCGCCTGCGTGCTTCGCCAGAGCGTGTGTTCTGACGAATAAAATATAGGGACGCAGAATGCATCAAGTTTATATAACTTGTTACACTGCTTGTGCAGCATTCATTCTACACCTCATTCTACACCTGTGATGAAGATCGTCGGGTCGAAGCCTGCTAGTGCTAATTTAATTTGTTACATGAACTAAAATTGCTAGCTTACTTGTCTTTGGACGAGGGTGCAATGAGACGCCATTTAAATAATGTATTTTTGTGAGGGGCAGATTATGCTGGAGTTTGTAAAAATGGTGAGTTGTGATCACAGCTTTTCATTTGTGGGTTAGTATTTTTTATTTAATAATTGTTTGGCGTAGTTTTGTGTATGGCTTGGGCTCTGCAGTGAGTTAGAATTTGTCTAAATTCTGGTATTGGACGCCTGCCTAATTGTAGTTTCGGCCTTACTAATTTATTTCTTCTCTGTATACTTACAGTTGCTTTAACATGTTATGTATAGTATAGGTCTGCTGCTTAATGATTTACTTAAAGTTTAATTGTCGCTACTGTGCTACCACGACTTACGAAAGAGGGTAGTCTCTTGAAGTGTTCTAATTTTCGTCATCTATTAGTTTTTGTTCGTAGGAGCTATGTTTAGTGACTACGGACTGCCTCCATTGATTCACCATTTAAATTTAATATTTTTTTTATATTTCTGATTTTAAGTCGTATTTTTACGTAAAGGAGTCTTTACTCGGCCTGAAAAACTTTCCTCCTTTAGTCAAATTACTCCACCAAATACCTTCAATTTATCTAGTCATCAAGGTTACTATTTGTATTTTTTAAACATTTTAATTTTACTCTCCTCGTTTCTACAATTAAATATTTGTTGTATATTTTGGAGTAATGTAATACATTTGAATAAGCAATTTATCAGCAATTTAATAATTTGTTCGAGTGATTGAAGTATTTCAAATCAACAGAGTTGATTTTTTGATATTTTTGAAATTTTTTACACTACTTGGCTTGTTACCAGTTAAATATTTGTTGTACTTTTGAGCTACTCAAAACGTTTGAGATATGAGTTCAATCTGTTTGTATAACTATTTTAATTAATATTTTTTGCATTGTGAACCTTTAACGTTTAGAATTTTATGTCATATTATTTTTTTAATGTTCAAAGCAAATATTTAATCCTAATGTGCTGCTTACTTGTAAAATATTCAGAAATTACAGAGCTTGAAAGTGACATCGTCTTTGTATTATTTTTACTCTGGCACAGCATAATGTTGGATAATCATTGTTGTCCCAACTTAAAATTAGTACCAATTACTAAATGTCGTGTTCCCGAAATTGACAAAACAAATAACTAACTGATCATATTTTAAAGAGAAATATCTCAGTTCATGATGTACCTTCATATTATATAATTTACAAGAAAGTTGCATTGTCTTAAATAAAAATGGATGTTATATAACTATTTATAAAATAGCGGCTCAATGCCAGATTCATGACAAGGACACAGGGACACCGAACCCCACCAGGCAAAGCGCAAACCCCGTGCATTTGCAGTCCACTTCGATGGTGGCCATCTAGGCAGACAGTACGAAAACCACCTGCTCTGGCATGCCGTTTCAATGGCGGCCATCTTGTTTTCAAAATTTTCCAAAATTTCATGTTATCATAAATTTTCAAAAATTAATTTTAAATTTTGTAAAAATATTTTCAAAAGTTACAAATATTTTAAAAGATGAAAACCAAATTTAATATTTCAAAAGGTAATTTTTTTAAATATTTTTAAAAGTAAAAAAAAATATTGTCGAACAATCCATGGCGGTCACTTTGTTTTAACTACATAGCCTCAGGCGGTGGCCCATCGACGAATCACCCTTGCCATTAAATCGCCCGAGGCTATGAGCTGTGTCCCCAAGACGAATCCCAGACGCCATGATGAAGCCTCGGGCTACAGAATGCTGCTGTGATGTAATGGGATGATAAACCTCACACTCTTGCATTCCAAGCAGGGAGGGTTATCTCGTAGTCTTCCAAAATAGGCTTTTTGGAATCCCCCTTATCATTAAATCGTCCGAGACTCCGAGCTGTGTCCCTAAGACGAATCCCAGACGCCATGCCATAGCAACGGGCTACAGGATGCAGCCGTGACGTAATGCATAGGCTTTTTTGACCGGTGTCGTGGTGATGCAGTGGATAGAATAATGTAGAACTTCATGCTCTTGCATTAAATAGCGAGGGGTGCCGTGGTTATGCAGGGGATAGACCTAGCCTCAGGCATGTCACTACAACGAATCCCCTACGACTCCACGACATAGCCTCGTGCTACATGTCATGCTCTTGAATTCAATATCGAGGGGTGTCGTGGTGACGTAGCGGATAGACGACTCGCTTCCCAACAGCCATGACATAGCCCCAGGCTACGGAGTTTCGCAGTGAAGTGGTGGATATATTACTCACTTCCCGAGAGCCGCGGTGATGCAGTGGGTAGACGACATGTTAAACTTCATGCTCTTGCATTACAAAGCAAGGGGGTGCTGCAGTGATGCAGTGGATAGATGACATGTTAAATTTCCGGCTCTTGCATTCCATAGTGATGGGGGGCCGTGGTGATGCAGTGAATAGACATAGCCTCAGATGTTTCCCAACGACGAATCCCAGATACCATTACATATTTTGGGGCTACAGGATGCCGCATTGATGTAGCAGATAGATAATTCACTTCTCGGGGATGCCTTTACAGGGCCCCAGGCTACACGGTGTTGCGGTGATGTAGCGGATAGACCACTACTCTCGTAGTGTCACATTGGCATGGTGGCTAAATATATGCCCAGGCGACGTGTGATTTTCGATAAATATACATATATACCCCCATAGCTACGGCCCAGCATGAGTTTCAAAAAAAAGATATGGAGTGTCCCTGCACCGAAACCCTCGTATCCCTGCAACGAATCTCATAGCCCCAGGCAACGTGTGATTTTGGGAAATATTTTACAAATATTGTTTTGCTAAAACGCCCAAGGCATAGGGGACGTCTTCGAGAAATAGTTTTTCGAAACCGATAGACCCAGGCAACGAGTGATTTTCCAAACAGGATGTGCGCAGCTCTGCCGAGAAATAAGTTTTTACCGAGTCGATACACACACACACACTTTAGCGCATGTTTCAGATATATATAACTTTTAATTTTAATTATTATTAATATTGTGCTACAGCCAAGCTGTGCACGGCGTCGGGGACTCGCCGAGAAATACATTTACCAAACCATCACCCCAAACCGACGTGAGATTCGGAAATATTAAAAATATGTAAATAAGTATGATTAATATTATTAGTTTTTCAACAGTCAGGCTGTGCGTGACGCCGACTCCTGCCGAGAAATACGTTCTACATATGCTGTATGCTCACGACATCGGTCAGTCAGTCAGTACAAAAAAAAATTAATGCACACACTTACATACACACGTATACCAGACCACGTCCGTTCTCGATCTCGCTTCCACGATGCTTAACAAGATACTAACTGATATAATGATTAGTGTAACTACTACTTTATACGGTTTTGTAGCCGGGGATTTATATCAAGAGTCTTCCCAAATTCGATTATCATTTAATTTCTTCTACGAGATGATATACTTCACACTCTTGTATACCAAGCCGGGAGGGTTATCTCCGAGTATTCCCAAAATCAATTAACATTTAAGTATTTCCTATGAGATGATATACTTCACGCTCTTGCATGCCAAGCCAGGAGGGTAACATCAGAGTCTTACCAAATTCGATTATCATTTAAGTCCTTCCTACAAGATGGTATTCATCAAGCTTTTGCATACCAACCGAGGAGGGTTATCTCAGATTCTTCCTAAAATAAATTAAGTTTTAAGTTCTACCTACGAGAGGATATACTTCATGCTATTGAATTCCAAGCTGGGAGGGTTATCTCAGAGTCTTCCCAAATTCGATTATAATTTAAGTTCTTCCTACTAGATGATATACATCACGTGCTAGCATTCCAATCTGGGAGGGTTATCTCAGAGGGTTCCCAAACTCAATCAACATTTAAGTCCTGTCTACGAGATGATATACTTCACGCTCTTGCATGCTAAGTGGGGAGGGTTATCTCAGAGTCTTCCCAAATTAAATTATAATTTAAGTTCTTCCTACTTAATTATATACTTCATGCTCCTGCACACCAAGTCAGGAGGGTTATCTCAGAGTCTCCCCAAAATCAATTAACATTTAAGTCCTTCCTATGAGATTATATACTTCATGCTGTTGCATGCCAAGCCGGGAGCATTATTTCAGAGTCTTCCCAAATTCCACTATCATTTAAGTCCTTCCTACTAGATGATGTACATCACATGCTCGCATTCCATGCTGGGGAGGGTTATCTCAGAGTCTTCCCAAAATCAATTAACCATTGATTCCTTCCTACTAGATATACTTCATGTTCTTGCATGCCAAGCCAGGAGGGTTATCTCAGAGTCTTTCCAATTTCGATTATCATTTAAGTCCTTCCTACTAGATAATATACACCATGTGCTTGCATTCCAAGCCTGGAGGGTTATCTCAGAATCTTCCCAAAATCAATCAACATTTAAGTCCTTCCTATGAGATGATTAAATTCATGCTCTTGCAGGCTAAGCTGAGAGGGTTATCTCAGAGTCTTCCCAAATTATGCTGCATAATAATATAGGTATTGTTACTTTTGTCTAAATCACTGCACCAACCAATTTACTTATGCCTAATGCAAATACTACTACTACAAGCAGTGGCTGGACTTCGTTATTGCCTCTTCAGTGACAATGAAGAAGTCGTGCAGCCAAGTGATGATTTACCAAACTCAGATGTTTAGTTTTGATGTAGCCTGTGAGAAACGGTCCACAATGCAGCAACAGTCTTTCAGAATGGGATGTCATATAGCAGTGGATGCGATTTGCCTATGTCAAACTTATTCACGTACACTATTGCATTGGAATTGTTTTTGATGATCCCACAATGTAGATTTGCCCCTTACATCACGACAACATGAAAGTAGTCATTATATGTTCGCTCACAGTGATAAGCATAGCCAGTTCTAAGTTCTGATTTGTTTTTGATACACATCACACCCTCGGCAATGAAATAAACAATTATCACAGAATCATTTATGCCCTACAAGCATAGTTGCTCGTAATTTCCGAAGTGTTTAAGATGCAGACGACAAATTCACAACATACATATCGTCCCCGACAACGAAAATTATCGCAGAGTTATTTATGTCCTATAAGTATAAAATTTATCACAGATTCAATAACATGCTATAAGCATAGTTGTGCCTAATTTCCGACTCATTTAAGATAATATCACCAAATTCATAAACATCACTCCCAAAATCTCGAAAGGGCTACCTGTCTGATTAGCTATGAGAGGCTCTCGTAACTTTAAATATTCCTTCAACTCATACAAACAAAGCTTGACCGAGTATCGTAAATTACATCAAAGGGAAAAAACAATCCATATTCATTGCTTGATATTCGGAATATATATTAATAATAATATTAATAATTTATAGGCAAATATAAGGCCCCCAAATAACAGCGACAGACATTTAATTTATATATAAATATAAGGTGCCCTTTTTAAATACATTTTGGAAAATCGCGCATCGAGCTATGGGTGTTGTCATGGTAAAACCAATTTCTCGGTGACATCGGCACAACCTGGTCGACTCCCCCAGAAATTCGTTTTACATATGCTGTACGCTCACAACAATCAGACAATACAAAAAAAAAGCGCACTAACGCAACACACATTCGCGCATCGCTTACCTTTACCGAGATTATGTGTCGTCACCCTCCCCCTTACCATCGCACATGCCATGAGCATGTGGGGGCACCCGGACTTGGGACTGGGCAGTACACTATTCCTATGATGCTACCAATTTATCCTCGGTAACGTCACAAGTATAGTGTACAGGTGGGTTACAACGAAGCATCTTGAAGAACACTAGACGAACAATGTTATATATATGGGGAATAAGAATAGTGAATAGTCGTTGTCATGAACATGGATGCTGGGAAAATCCGGATGCTGAGAAACTAGAATGCGCGAACCATCGCTGACAGTTTACCCGGACATATAATCTGCGCGTGCACACAGCACTAAATGTAATTGAACCAGTGCTACATCTCCGGCGAACAGACCTCCTATGACAGCCTCTCAGCCGGAGTCATCAGAGTTCATACCAGCCAGCATTACTTCTGCCGAGAGACGATTTCGGCAGACGAGGCCTGTCGTCGACGTCGAATGTAATGCTTACGGATTCGTTGAGGCAGAGAGAGCATTTCAAAGTATCACGAAGACATATGTTGCAGAGAATTACTCGAGTGAAGCTGATTATATTTGCCGCTACCTTGAACGAATAAAGGAGAATATTATTGGCCAGCTGGAACAAGAGATAAGGGAGCTATCAAATTCAATATTTTCAACGAGTGTATTTATAGTTAACCGGAACCTCACAACGCCGAGACAGATAATCAGGCATTCAAGACAAAGAACGTCCCTCTCTACAATGTCGTTCATATTTATGATGTTGTGTCAGCAGACATTGTGAAGATATGTCTGGAGGAAGAAATACATGGGGCAAGGATAGTGGCTGGTCCCTCACATCTGTGAGACGAGTCCAGATACGCGTTAACAAGCTCGACCCATTGAGAGCTTCCTCCTACATCGCTCTGTCTGCAAAGCCAAGAAAGCAATTATTAACCCCTGTAACCAAGACCAGCAGTGCTTCAAATGGACCCTCCTAGCACGAATATGTCTGTGTTAGGCGACGTTGCTGAGGAAGGAGACAACGATGGTGTAGATGTAATCTCTCTCTTGCAATGATGCATGAATGATGATCTTGGTAGGACGTGGAACGTTAAGCTGATGTTGGTGACAAGGAGAGATATCCTACAGGGAAAAAAAAGGTTCTAGAATAGTTCGCAAAATGTGTGGGTATGTATATAATGCTTTGTATATAGGTTATAAACTAACATAAATATTTCAAATCAAATGGTATAGAAGGAAAAATATAAGCATAAAATATGTTCGCTGGGCCTGAAACCCAGGAGGCATGCGTACAAAACAGTGTGGTTGAGCTAAAAAGCAAAACCAATATAATTTTTTTTTTTAAACTTTATAGAGTGGAACAAATAATACAAATGCGAAGTATGTTCCCAGGCCCTCGAACCTCCGGAGATATGAATGCACAACAACAACATAGTGGATGAGTTGAACGGAGAGCATAAAGTAATATTATATGCTATATATTGTAAAACAGTAGAGAGTGTGGCAAATATAAACGTGATGTGCCCGCCGAGCTTCGAACCATGGGAAATATGCTCACAAAACAGGTTGAGCGAGTTGTATCACGAACGTGCGAGTACCCCATGAATACTAAAGATGGCGAGCTGTCAATATGAAATAATCTAAATATTATATATATATATATGAATGGCTGTAAGGACCAGCCATCACACAGCGAGAGTGTAAAAACGGGTTATGTCGTGGCACAGTACGAACGCAGTCCGAGACCTGCAACTGAATCTAGCCAGCGGTAGGTTAAAACGAGACAAGTTGTAATGACTATACACCGGTCGGTGAAACACAACATAGAGAAAGCCCTAGGTGAAATACGGAACAACGTCAACACGCATGCTGTCCTTCTAGTGAAAACTCTCTCTCATCAACAATATCTTGCGACATACACACAACGTGAAACAGAGGCCAACATATGCACGGTGGGCAGATGTATATATATATATAGTAAACAATATCGCCTGCTGGGAAACGCAGCATCGTTTGTGAGAGTACAGCGACGCTGACCATCGTACAGACGAAGAACATGCAATTACGTTAAGTATCCCGTGTACACACGCACACTGACTCAGCCACATCTCACTAACCTACCAGTTATGTTTTTAATACTGAATAATACAGATGCCACTGACCGTATCAGTTGACTCCGACTGTGTGCATGGCTGTTACTTTCAACTTAATGAGATACATTTAATATTCTCTATTAACTCGTTGTGTTTCGGAAAGGTACAGTATATCCCTCTTGTCGGTAATATAATAATATGTTTGTTTTTCATATCTACTCACCACCACGATGCAGACGAAACACTTACCCCAAAATATATATTGGAGTACCAGTAGCAGGTGCCAGCGAGATGCCGTGTTGAGCCTGGACGTGTATAGGCGTACACGCAGAGCACAGGGGGCGGTCGGTACACGAGTGATTGTTTAGAAAGCTGCGGGGGGTATACACACCCCTTCCCAAGATATGTAATATGGAGAGAAAGTTTTAGACGTCAACAACACGTTTCGTGACTGCTTCCCTCGTAGTCGAGCATGGGTCATGTCACCACTAGGATGCTGGGCGGAATATGAGAAAACCGAAGTGGAATGGTGGAGCATGAGACATGTCTCCGTCAAGGCGCCAGGTAAAATGTTGTTAGAAGGAATATGAAAAAACTAAGGTGGAATGACTGTTGTACTGAGCAGGATAGTCTTGTCTAGCACTATTTAATGTCTCGTAGAGTATCTGACACTTGTGCAATATGCACTGATAAATTCTTATAACTTTTTTTACTTTACAATCGTTGGTATGTGGTAGTGTTGACCTTGTCACTCTCCATACTTTCACGACTCTGTCATAGTATTTTACTTTAGTCTATTGTTACATGTGTTGTTCGTTACTTGGTTGAATTTGTGTGTCTCTGTAGCTCGGACGTATGTGAGAACGATCGTTTACTATTTTTGCTGTACTAACAAAGTTACCACGCTAGTTTTTTCAGACGCACAGTGTTGTTTAGCAACGTGTGCTGTACGATGCTCGTCACATGTGCAATACATGTTGGTAGGTGATAATAACTACCTTCCTTTTATGCCTGCTAGTATCAGCGTTTCGAGAGCGTATTTTTTTGGTCTAATGTAATGTATAGTGTTCGTTGCGTGTGTAATATGCAACGGTTGGTAAGAGTTATAACTATTTAGCTTTATATTTTTCTTAAATATCTAATCATCAATATCAGTGACATAGACTCTGGCATGGTCACTTGGTTTACATACCCGGTGTTTAATAGCAAGCAAAGAGAACACAACATTTACAAGTCCTTTAATATAACGTTACATTAACTTTGGTGACAGTTAGTATACATTTTATTTCATTCCATATCTGGTTTATAGGGGTTACCCGTGTTAGCGATGATTTAAGCTGCCGACCCTTGTCTAGGACTGACGATGATCGTTTATATTTATCATATAACTATTTTAACAGTTATCATGACTATGTATATAATGTATGTATAACATTTGTATGTATTGTTATCCTTTTACATATCTCAGTGTGTTGAAAGTTATACCTCCTGAATTATATATATATATATACACTGAGGTGACAAAAGTCATGGGATAGCAATATGAAAATATACAGATGGCAGTAGTATCGCGTACAAAATGTATAAATCGGCAGTGCATTGGTTGGGCTTTCATTTGTAGTCAAGTGATTCAAGTGAAAAAGTTTCTGACGTGATTATAACCGCACGATGGGAATTAACAAACTTTGAACGTGGAATGGTAGTTGGAGCTAGACGCATGGGACATTCCTTTCGGAAATGGTTAGGGAATTCAACATTCCGAGATCCACAGTGTCAAGAGTGTGCCGAGAATATCTAATTTCAGACATAACATCCCACAATGGACAACGCAGTGGCCGACTGCCAGCACTTAATGTCCGAGACCAACAATGTGTGCGCAAAATGGTTAGTGTTAATAGACAAGCAACACTAAGTGAAATGACCGTAGGAATCAATTTGGGGCGTACGACGGACGTGTCCGTTAGGACAGTGCAGCGAACTTTGGCTGTACTGGACTATGCCACCAGAAGANCTATGCCAGCAGAAGACCGACTCGAGTGCCTTTACTAACAGCACGACATCGCCTGCAGCGCCTCTCCTGGGCTCGTGACCATATCGGTTGGACCCTAGACGACTGGAAAACCGTGGCTTGGTCAGATGAGTCTCGATTTCAGTTGGTAAGAGCTGATGGTAGGGTTCGAGTTTGGCGCAGACCCCACGAATCCATGAACCCAAGTTGTCAACAAGGAACTGTGCAAGCGGGTGGTGGCTCCATAATGGTGTGGGCTGTTTTTACATGGAATTGACTGGGTTCTCTGGTCCAACTAAACCGATCATAGACTGGAAAGGGTTATGTTCAGCTACTTGGAGACCACTTGCAGCCATTCATGGACATCATGTACCCAAACAACGATGGAATTTTTATAGATGACAATGCGCAACGTCACATGGCCACAACTGTTTACAATTGATATTAAGAAGATTCTGGACAATTCCAGTGAATGATTTGGTCACCAAGATCACCCGACATGAATCACATCGAACATTTATGGGACATAATCGAGAAGTCATTTCGTGCACAAGCTCCTGCACCGGCAACACTTTCGCAATTATGGATGTCTATAGAAGTAGCATTGCTCAATATTTCTGCAGGGAACTTCCAACGACTTGTTGAGTCCATGCCACATCGAGTTGCGGCACTTCGCCGGCCAAATGAGATCTGACACGATATTAGGAGGTATCCCATGACTTTTGTCGCCTCAGTGTACATATATGTTGGTCTTTCAACAGAGCCATTAAAGTCTTCATAAAATAAGCAGCTAGTACTCACCCATCACCCTTCACAGAAGGTTCACGATAAACGCATGCGTGTTTGTTCTTCCATGATGAGTAGGTTTTTAGATACATCTCAGTCACGGTACTAGATTCGAACTACGTTTCTTCTGTCTCAACTTCAAATAGCTCTTATCTTCAGCAACTCGTTTATGAGCTTGCATATGTAGACACTTAATCAGTAGCATATTTATATTTTGTATCGTCGTTGGCAGACTTGAAGGTCACAGTTTCATTCTCGATGTCCTGGATATTTGTAGCAACTTCGTTTTTTCGCCTTACATGCTAGCGAGGCATGTTGAAGTTTGTGTATGACTCGTCCAGCAGCTGTGACCTTCAGTGTACATGGTACTTGCACCTTGTTTATGATTCGTCTCTCACCCTACATGCTCGACGATTGCAGTCACCAGAGTACATAGTAATTGCTACAATTCAAACATTGGCTCTGTTCCTACATATCTAAAAGCCAAGGGTTATGTTTAAAACATGTATGTGTGTTAAGAAAGGTGTATGGAAGAAATATGAGACAACAAAGCTGGAATGATTGAGCATGCGACGCTCCCTTCAGAGCGCTAGGTGAAAGGAGCCCGGGAAGGAATATGGGAAGATCAAGGTGGAATGGTAGAGCATGAGACTTGTCCCGTCAGGACATTCGGTGAAAGATGCTCAGAAGGAGTATGAGAATAGTGGGTGTGGAATGCATGTTTTACTGATCGAGGCAATCTGGCATTATCATCTAAAGCATCCTAGAACAACCGACAGTAGTGTAAAATGTGCTGGTTGGTGAGTTTTTATAACATTTACTTTACATTTTTTGTAATATCTGTTTGGTGTCTGTAAGAATATACTATACGCATAGGTGAGTGTTCTGCATGTAGGAATTCAGTCATATGGTCTGAAGGTAATCGTGGCCCTAGCAGGTGCTGTGTGAACTCGACAAATTACATAACACTCACTCGGCTAGTGTTATTTTTTAAACTTGACAAGATCTGCACGGTGCTTGCATAGTCAACCAACCATCTGACCTGCCTCACATATTCCCTAGCATATGACAACAGTCACATTCTGCTGCTAGTGTTGTACACTGAATGTGTTGGACAGTTTCAGTTGGTTTGTAAGGAAGTTATTTGCTAGTCTGTTGTACTGTCCAGAACAGTCTGGTATTGTATTGCATCGTTCTTTGTTTCATTCTGTCTGGTTGTTAAGAGCTGTCGTCCTTGTGTAGGACTAATGGTGATCGTTTATATTAATATATCAATATTGTTTTTACAGTTACCATGACTATGTGCTACATGTATGTATTACATTTGTAAGTTATCCTTCCTGAATTTAATTTAATTGTAGGTTTCTTATTTACTTAAGTATGACAGACTTATTTTCTTTAAAATTTATGGGCCACATATGCATCTTACCTTTGAATGCTATATCGTTGCCATTTAATCAATTCCAAATTATCTTTGTATGCTGGCAGTTTATATAAGAATCATCGAATGTGTCTTCACTGAGCATCTTTTGTCCGCCATTTTGTAAGATGTGCCATATGAAAAAAAGTTTTTATGTAATATTTTGGGAAACAATTTACTGATTTCTACCAAATTTGGCAAACAAATAGTGCTGCAGCAGGTGATGTAAATTTCAATGTTTTACATAAGTCAGGCTTTTTTTTTCAAAATGGTAGCTGTATAAATGTTTAAGCTCAGTTTTTGTTGAAGTAGCAAAGACCAACTTAACTTTCTATGCTGGCATTATCTATCAAATTTTTCTAGACAGAGCCTAATTTTTCTGGCATTTTATAAGTTATCCCCACAATAAACAATACATTTTAATGTTATATCTCGGGAAACAATCAACATATTCTTACAAAATTTGGCGAAAAACTTGTACAGTGGTAGAACATATAACTATATTTATGTTTAAATTGAGACAGGCACTAAATTTCAGATTGGCTGCTATTATAACATTTGGTCTTAGTGTGCTATTCTACAAAACTGTGTAATCTATTTTAAGTTATCTTTGTATACTGGCTGTATACAATCGTCGAATATATTAATACAAAACTTTTTTCCATTTGTGAATATCGTTACATGAAAAATATAAAGGTTTTATGCATTATATCAAGGACCAATCAACCGATTTTCACCATATTCTTCACACAAGTAACAGTGTGGTAGACTATGCAAACTTACATGTTTTAAGTAGCTAAGTAATTTATTTTCCATTTTTGTAGTCAACCCTATCATTCCAAATATTAGACTGATTAAATTCAAAGTTGGTTGTCGAATCTTACCTTCGAAAAACCGTTTTTTGCACACTATCTTATGGTAAGAGGTTTTCTGGTGTCGAGTCAAAGATAAGGTAATTGTGTATTTGTAATTGTCTCACTATATTTGCATATGTTTCTGGTTTTACATCTTATAATATTGCTTTCAACGAGACAAGTCCTACCTACCAACTTAGCTCTTACGAGATTATTTAGAAATTAATTGCACCTATGTTGAGGAAAGTAGGCTTATTAGTGATATCAATAACTTCTTGTTTGACTACATGATAACCGACAATATAACCTAGAACATTATACAAAATGTGTATTTTGCAAGTCGCCTCGAAGTTTTCCATATGATGAAACAAATAATGCAAATTGAGATGAAAATACCACAGCAAACACTTCTTCTACATATCAAAGTAAATATATGTAGATAGGTATGTACATTTGATTAAGTTATCACAAATGTTCTTACGTAGATGGAAAGTAATTTACGAGTGTGTTGCAACTATGCAGGAGATGCATGGTAGAGTGGAGACAAAGCGCCTGCCTGTTAACTGGAAGGTCGTGGGTTCCAGTATCACCTTGCAGGTAGGTGTTGTGCTGTCCATTATTATAAGTTAGTGCTAAACTGTATCCCAGTAAGTTCACTCGAGATAAAAATTTGTTCGTGAATAAGCACGAATTACCACGAAAGCAATAGTTAAAAAAGCACCCTAAAAAAAATTACCAGCCAGTGTATATACACTGAAGAGCAAAAAAAAAACTACTACATCTGCTTACATCGTAGAGGGCCCCCCGAGCACGCAGAAGTGCCGCAAGACGACGTGGCATGGACTCGACTAATGTCTGAAGGTATGCAGGAGGCAATTCACACCATGAATCCTGCAGGGCAGTCATCAATTCCAATCTACGCCAATTTAAGAAAGTGTTGCACGTCTGTCACGTTTAATGATTCTCGTCAGTCGTCGTTTGTCCCATTCTTTCCCGATCTTTTTCCGGCCCCAGCGATGTCGAAGATGTGATGTTTTACCGGATTCCCGATATTCACAGTACACTCGTGAAATGGTCGTACGCGAACATCCAAATGTTATCGCTACCTCAGAGATGCTATGTCCCATCTCTCGTGCACCGACTATAACGCCACGTTAAAACTCACTTAAATCTTGATAACCTGCCATTGTAGCAGCAGTAACCGATCTAGCTGCCGGCGGCATCGCGTTAATCTGATTGGTTCCATACCTATGTTATTTGTATAAGCACGCCTATATCAGTTTTTTTTTGGCTCTTCAGTGTAAAAGGCTGATCTTTTCCCACCTCACTCAGGTCAGTATTTCTTTGTATAAGTCTTGACTAATTACTGTTGTTCACAGTTGAAAAAAAAAAAAAGAAATGAAAATAACAAACATCAATTTTTATGACTTTCGTATTTTTAAAAACAAAAATTTTAATGATGTGGAAATGACTTCATTGTTAGTTATTTTAATATAATAAATTTTTTTAAAGTTTATTGAATTTTATTTCCTAATGTTATGTAGGTTTCTTATATTATATATATGTGTGTGTGTACGAACGTGGGTGTGTTTCAGCTAAGGTTAATTTATATTGTCCGTTTGAAATACAAGATATTTTCTTTTGGTCATTCCATGTGAAATTTGTAGGTGTTGTGGCACGATTATTTTATTTATTTTCATTTTCATTTGATATGTTTCCAAACAATTCAGCACTACTAATTTATTAAAATAGTTGTATTGATAGCGATGCAAGATTTATGCATAATTTTCTACACTGTAATATACAAAAATTCAAACTTTGTAGGGTTTTGAAAAAAATTTAATTGTACTGTTTATGTTAAAATCAGAATATTCTGGTTCTTACCTAGTTTAATGAACACATTCAATGTTTTTACATGTGGCGCATAAATATAAATAAGACTTATAGCTGCTAGAACATAAAATAATATAAATTGTGAGAAAACAAGTGTGCAAATCGGTTACAAAAGCTTACTGATAGGAAATGTCTTGAAACAGCAGACACGATTTTTAGCAAATAACTATTACTTTTACGAGTCACGGCCACGGAGCAGCAAATACGGGGTTGCAATCACTTTCCGCTTAATTTTGTATCCAAAAATGCAACATTAAAAAAAAGTAGAGTTTTATTTGATGGGCAGACGTTCGAGACGCGTAACAGTTAAAATTATCCTATCACAAAAATGGATCTGAGCCAAAGGGTTTTGGAATACAACTAGTTGTTGAACCCTTTCGTGGAAAACAGGGCTCCTTGCTATTTCGATCA
The DNA here is from genome assembly GCA_002778355.1 of Clitarchus hookeri. Taxonomy (NCBI): domain Eukaryota; kingdom Metazoa; phylum Arthropoda; class Insecta; order Phasmatodea; family Phasmatidae; genus Clitarchus; species Clitarchus hookeri. The sequence goes on from NQII01006353.1 coordinate 87,458, forward strand.
AATATATGAAGCCACAATATAGGGCTGTTTAACGAAAATCGACAATGTGATAACTGACTTTAATGTACCGGATGTTTGCCTCTTGTCGATAACTTATGTATAGTAATTTGTTAAGCCCTAAGCAATCCGTTTAATAAATTTAGTTGTAGCTATTTTATAGAGATCTTATACACGATACAGCACTAGACAGCCTTATCATAACAGCGGAGTACACAGTGATATAGAATATTGCTGTATATCAAAGACTATACAGCATTATTCCAATATAAGCATTATATATCTTCACAAAACAATACTTAGAGAAATTTCAAAATGTAAACTATTGCAGTTTAAACACTCCGTATGCACAACGAATACAAATATGTTATTACATAATAACTTTGTATTCATTCTGTGGAATGTGCGGTTATTTTTCCACTTCCGGTAAAATGTAAAATGGGCCGTTCAGCGTTATTCGAGCGCATTATTCAATTTACCACACTAGCAAAATCTTTATTGTAAGCATATGTTTATTATCTATGTTGACCTTGTAAGCTAACGTACAATAAATATTTTGATTGTTCAGAAGAGACTTAGAGTCACAGTATTTTTTAGTTGTAGCCTAATTAAATTTAATGCAGCGCAGTTATATGTATTATAAAATTGTTAGATTATACACACACATACATATAGTGGGTATGTATGAAAATATTTGNTATATATATATGTATGCGTTTTTATATACACATACAATCCCCACATTACAATAATAAATTATATGGAATATTATATAATAATAAATAAGAATATCATACTTTTTTAAATCATATCAATGTAGCATTAGTTAAAATATTAAAAATAGAATTGCTTAGCATATGTAGAAATAATTATTATGCCATTAAAAACCTTTTATTTGTGGTTTATTACATGTCTTGATGAAAGGTCGCAAATAATTTTACATTGAATATTACAAATCGTTTAGTGCATTTTAGAAAAAATTGCTCATAACTATAAAATGCTACTATAAAATGACACTTCGCTAGTTCGTTTGTCACCGTTACATAATCTTAATAATCTTAATATGTTGTAATTAATAATTGAATTAATAATCGTATAACTTTGTAAATTACATAAAGCATTCTAAAATAGATTTTAAATAAATGAATTATGTAAGTAATTTTTTTTACCAAATTTTTATGTATAAATAATTGTAAAAAGTATCAAATCCAGTGAGCGATATTTACAATAACTCCACTAATTCGATAAAATGTTTTTATAAATTTATTTTTACATTGAAATGACCCCTAATCCGCCGAATTTTTTCATAAGTGTTCAATAACTGTAGCCGACCGGCTTGTTGTAGTCAGGTGCCGACTGATAGTGCAGAGGTTCCGAATTTGTCTTTCAAGCAAGGCAAGGACGTTCTTGTTGTCCTTAATGTAAGTTATGCTGATTATGTTTCACCCCACGGACGCAACACTTCATCCTCAGAATAACGCTTAGCTACACAAAACTTAGGATGTAATACGCGGAGTGAATAGCAACTGAATCACATATGAGAGTATATAATCAGTTTGGTTTCAAAAAAACTATGTCACACTAATTTATAGTACAAGTATAAGCTACTGAGATATATTTCGGGATACGGAGCAATTCTTCTGAAATTTTGTTTAATATTTAAATAAATAATTAAATAGACATTAACTTAAATATTCTTAATAACTTGTCATGAGTTTACGGTACCACTCGTGTTTATACTCGTTGTATTGGTATGATGGTTCTTTTGTTAGTTTATAATCCCTGTTTCAGGAAACGTTTGGCCAAATATTTTAAATTTTTCTTTCCCATGCATTTGTAACTCTCGGAAACAATAAACTTACAAGAAGTCCTGATTAATTTTCATACTTCAGTAAGTAATCAAAGTGGTTCAGTGTAGTTAATATTTTTTCTTCTTTTTCTGTATCAACTATATGTATTTTTGGTACACTCGTAAGTTAGTGTTAAGAAAAAAACTTTCGAATACCATGATGACAAATATAAACAACCCAAATTATTCTAAAAATAATGATTAATAATTACATTCAGAAGCAACTGGCCAGTCCACCATAATATTTGCAATTATTACTTTGAATTTAGGAAGTTCTCGAGTTTTAAACTTAGGAATTTTTAAAGGCTGCATTCGTTGTACCTGATGTCAACGTACCCGACAACCATTAACAGACCAAGCTAATCGCAAACATTCACTTTCAAAAGTTTTGGTATAATTTTCATTAGCCCTAAATTATAAACGACAAACCCACTAGGGTGCAGTTGTGTTGAAAAATTTAATTTTTTACCCGGAAGTTTTTTATGTCAAGTACGTGATATGATCTAACTGAAACCCATATATCCATCAGCTGACGAGAAGCTGTTCGGGGGAGTTAGACAACTAACGGCTGTATTAACAGATGTCTCTGTTTTCCCAGTAAACAATGAAAAACTCACACAAATTAAACAAGTGTGCATTTGTAAGTCATCATTCTATATTTTTTGTGTTTGAGCTTACCGATGAAATGAAGCGTTGTTTACTCCTTCCAAAACTACACAGAGGTGGTGGAGGAGAGTGAACAGTGCACAAACAGTACACATCTATCTATAACTTGAAACACTAAATTTTCGAATAGCGCAATAACTTCTCCATCAATATGTTTGCTTGTGATCTTCAATGCTGATAATTATAGTTTACTTATATTATTTGGTCGAAAGCTAACAAAAATTACATTTGATTATAATGTAAACAGCATATGGTGAAGTGCTTAACTTAGATGCTGGCCCATACTGAGCAGTAAGCTAGTGTGAGTCAGTGCTATTGATCAATATCTGTGTGATTAATTCCCCGCGAGATAATTGTTAGCGTGTGAATCTTCGTTGTAATGTTGCTGTGTCAGATCGACATTTGTAGTATGTTATTTGTACCTATGATGTTTCATTATATATTTAAAAACTGATGCTTATGCTAACATGTAATAACTCACATATATTGACATGCATTTTCAATTCTCAGTTGGAAGTTTATTTAAACCTACTGGTTTATTACAAAGAAATATCGGAAATTAAGTATTTTATCTAATGCCAAAACCTGCGGCTATACAGAAACAAAAATCGCTAGAGTCTCGGAATGCGATCGTAGTTCGCCGATTTTCCAAGGTAAAGATAAGTGTCAGATAAGACCGCTTGCTCCCCCTCCGTCATCACTGCGGCTCACACTCATCATCCACCACTCCTAAGCTACCGCCCGCGCCACTCACAACCATGCTACACGCTGCAGTACGAGTTTTCCACGCAAGTGTTAAAATACAAAATGTCACGTGTCTCCTTTTTTAAAGAGCTAGCTAGAGTGTTGGCGTCTAGAGGTTTTATAAGCAGCTCATCTCAGGCAAGATTTATAGATAACTTTTCAGAAAATTTAACCTTTATTCTGTAATCTGTGATATTTTGAATGTTGCAATCCTTTGTATCATAGCCTTGAAAATATTATATAAGAATTTTGGTGCTGTTGCTGTAGAATACTTTTCAAAATCTGCAAAATTGTTTTGGTTTGAAACCGATATCACAAAAAATACGGAAGCAGAGAAATATTTTATTTTACATGTAAATGTCTATCCCGCGATTGAGGCCGACGGGAATGAAGCGCAGCTTTAAAAGTAAGGTTTAATTAATTGTATTATATGTGTACCGAGTTTTATGAAATTCGGTTCACGCATACAAAAATTTAAAGATAGCATTAACAAAACATGCAGAATCACACATACTCCTGAAACACAAATGCACTTACACATGCACACCAGCACGAAAGTGATCTCATAAGTCTTTCTTTCCTTCGGAAAGCTGGTTAATAAAGAAAAGGTTTTGTTACTGATAATATCTACAATGTATTAATTATGATATTTCAAACTTGGTTATATCCGTAGCAAACAGTTCAGAGAGATTTAAATCAAATTTAGTAGACTATATTTAAAATTATGATATGGAGTATTCATAAAATCAAATATCAATAGTTAATTTTTAAAAATTGGATTTTCTTTTATGTGAGAATTTAAAATAGTATTTAAAGTATTAGAAGTAATAGAATTTAAAGTAGTCAATAAAATAAAATATTACTTTATCACTATTGAATTTTTTTATGGATGATTCAAATTATGTAAAAAAATATAAAGATAAACTATTAGCAGTATAATTTCAAAATAAATAAAAAATGGAAGCAAAAGGAAAATAACCATAAGCAATAGAATTCCAAAACCAATTAAAACTCAAAGACCAATAAATTCAGAAAGAACATTAACAAAACATAAAAATAATAAAAATCAAATTTCAACAATCAAACACAGAGAAATATGATATTATTTATTATGTTACTACAAATGTATTACAGAAAGATCATTTATATAAAGTTGGTGAAGACAGAAACAGTAAAATTAATTTTAAAAAATTATCAGCATATAACACTTAAGAGTATCCACATAATATTTTTATGTTTATGGTGAATCACATATTAATTATATAACAATATAAGGAATTTTTAAATCTGCTTTGAAGTGCTATATAGTAGTAGACCAAAAATTATATTATTCTATTATAAATTATATTAAATACTATGTAAATGAAATTGTACAAAATAAAATATATTTATTATTATAAACATTAGAATAGTGAAGAGATTCAATATAAATTTCATGATAATATATTATCAGAACCAGAACTCACGAAATTACAACTAACATTAGTGATTAAGTTTTAATTAATATTGTAACAGCTAATTTATATCTAAAAGTATTGACAAAATGTTTTACTGAGATATATAATGAGTGTGAAAATAAAAATAATATGCAAAGGAAAACTTTACAAGAAATAATTAATCAAAAGCGTTATTAAAGATATAAGAAAATACCTTTTCCTACAAATACAAAAACAATCATAAAACAAATATATCCTGAAGAAAACTTTAAAAGTATTTTATCGAAAAAATACATAGATCTTAATTCTGATAAACAATTCAATATTAATCGTCTTTAAATGTATATTTTTCCGAAACACTTTTATAAACTTTATGTAATATTTTTCCATTATCAATACTATATAATAATTCTATACATACATCAAATAACTTATTGGGCTGCAGTAATGTTAAAAACTAAGAGAGATGCTAATTTTTTTTTACTTATTCTTGTTTGATTTATACGGAATTTTTTATTTTAATCATTTAATAAATGGTTATAACCTTGTTTTATAAATTTACTATTAATAAATAATATTTTATGTTTTATTATTTACGGTATTTAAGGCGGCACAGTCACACCACCTGAAAATAGGGAATTTGAGCTGATGTAAATCAATCAGCTTAAAAGTGAAAATGTTTTATAATTAAACTTAAAAATTAAACTGTATGCTAAGAAATAGATGTCAATCATTTAATATAAAACAATAACATTAAAGATGATCATACAAATACATTACGAGATACTATTATTGAGTGAATGTAGAGATTTGGGCGGCTCTTAAAGCGAAGTCATGAGAGCCAAGAGACACTATTAATGATACAATATTAATAATTAATATAAAAATCATGAAATTTATTTTTTACAAGATTGTTAAAAATGTAACAAAATCAATAAATTTAAAAAAATGCTTTTATTGCAAAATATAAATGAATGTTTTGAAGAAATGATAAGAACGATAAAATTACGAAGAACTATAAATGTAAGACAAAATATTTTTCCTCATATCCAAGGTCCTAACCTTAGACAAAACTTATGCTATTAAAATTATTTGATAAACATATTAATTACGACAACTATGCAATCAGGACACAAAGAAAAATGTCAATGTATGTTTACATACAAATTAACAAAGTCATCCGATCTCTAAAGAAATTGTAGGTTTTTTTATATGCTCCAATTTCTATAAATATATATCAAAGAATGAAAGAGGCATTAAGTATACTCTGTAATGGAAATTATTTTTGAATCAAAAATTCTAATTCTACAGACAATTTTATATTATATACGATTAATAATCTTCATAAAGATATAAATATTTGGGTTTTTATAAAAAAAACTATTTTTATTGATCCAAGAATAATGAGAATTATAAAATCCAAGCCAATTAACATAAATATGATAACTGTATGTTTTATAAAGAAATACTCCGGATCACTTCAATAAACTATTTATTAGTTTTAAGAAAGAACAATTTAATTTCAACAAGGCACATAGCGCCATGACACAACAACGGTAGCTTGATAGCTAATAATTTGTTTACAGTATTGCCATCTTAAGAATATAAAAACTTTTAATATTGCATTGTATATTATATTACAACACCCACACGCAATGCAATATTTACCTAAGTTTTACACAAATAAGTTTACATGGTTACTCCACACTGATTAGTGAATTTAAAAATTAACTCTTTGTTTAGGGATTTTGTAAACATATCAGCTAACTGTTCTTCAGTTTTTACATATTTCAGAGACACTCTACCTTTTATTATTAATTCTTTAATATAGTGAAATATAATATCGATATGTTTTAACCGCTTAACACTACTTGTATTTGCAACCGATATTGCGGACTGGTTGTCACAAAAAATTGTAGTCGGGTCGACAATTTTTACCCTAAAATTATTTAACAAATTGTNAATTTTGTAACCAACATGCTTCACTAGCTGCCATACTAATTGCTATGTATTCAGACTCAGTTGATGAGAGACTTACAGAGCATTGCTTCTTCGAACACCGTGAAATCAAACAATTTGAATACATGAAACAATAGCCAGTGGTAGATTTTCTATCTCTGAGATCTCCTGCCCAATCAGCATCGCAGTAACCCACTAGCGATTTATCATTACATTATAAACCAATTTATAATCAATAGTATGTTTTACATATCTTAGTGCCCTTTTTAACGCCGTTAACAGTAGATCGTTTGCATTGTTTTGGTATCGGCTTAATATAGAAACAGCTACACACAGATCTGGTCTTGTGCCTGAGACAGCATACATTAAGCATCATATCATTTGTCTACATACATTTTCAATATTTTGATCTGTTTGGCACTCCTTATTTTCAAAAATTTTAGCATTAAAATTCATGTCCATGGGGGTTGACATTAGCTTACAGTTTTCCATTTTGAATTTCCTCAATACATTTTCTAAATAGCTTTTCTGACTTAATTTGGTTACACCACTTTCTAAGTTTTGTTTGACATTTATTCCAAGAAAATCAGATACTAAACCCAAATCTTTCATTTTAAATTCTTTCTGTAACATTAGTTTGACATCAGAAATTTGGTTCTCATTTGTGCCAAAAATTAACAAATCGTCAACGTATATTAGAATATACATTTGATCTTTATCATTGCACTTTGAATAAAGACATGAGTCACACTGTGACCTCACAAAGCCTCCTCTAGTTAAAACTGAGTTGAACTTTTCATTCCAATATTTGGGTGATTTTTTTAGACCATACAAAGATTTGTTTAACTTGACAATATTTTTATCATCAAAATATGCCCCATCTGGTAAATGAATAAAAATTTCTTCATCAATTTCCCCGTATAAAAACGCCCCAGTTACATCCATTTGGTAAATAGGTAAGTTACGCTCGGTTGCTATGGCTGTGAATAATCTGAAAGTTGACAATTTAGCCACAGGTGCATAAATCTCATTTAAATTCAAGTCATCATTTTGTTCAAAACCCCTAGCTACCAACCTAGCTTTATACTATATAGCATTACCAGTTTTCTTTATCTTAAAAACCCACTTACTGCTAACAGTTTTTTCATTTACAGAAGTGTCACACACCTCCCATGTATTGTTTTCATTTAGAGTCTGTAATTCCCTACTTATAGGTTCTTTCCACTTGCTTGCATCTTCTCTTCTCATTGCCTCTTCGTACGTCTTTGGCTCCTCGTCTATCGAATAAATATTGTTACACTTGTAGAACGACGTTTGGTTTCTCGTTCGTTTGCTTCTCCGCTGATCTTGGTGAGTATCTGGTGAAATTTGTAGTGCATCATCAGCTTCTGAGGAGATAGTGACTTCAGTTTCTGTTTCTGTACCACTGTAACACGGTTCATAATCACTACCTTCGGTCTCGACTTGACTTTCTGACGGTCTCCGTTCTAGTTCACAGCTAAGTTCTTCATCAACATCCCTTCCATTTGTATCTGGTACGCTTATGATTTCTTCTGACACCAAATTTTCCACTTCACACGNGTTTCTGTACCACTGTAACACGGTTCATAATCACTACCTTCGGTCTCGACTTGACTTTCTGACGGTCTCCGTTCTTGTTCACAGCTAAGTTCTTCATCAACATCCCTTCCATTTGTATCTGGTACGCTTATGGAAAGAAGACTGTGGTTTAAAAGGTGAAGTGTGCAATGGTTGACGACAAAATCTTGTGTCTTTTCTTGATCTATACACACAATGTCCCGTTTTACTTCTACAGTATTCCTGTGTGGGAAAAATATACTGTACCCTTTTACGTCTTCTCCGTAACGTTGATGATAAGGAAAAAGAGGAAATCTCAGGGTGAAAAAGGAAAAATCTTGAGGGACATGGACAACCACAGGTGTACCGAATATTTTTAATGTTTGAATATTAAAAATGTTCTTTGTCCACAGTTCGTATGGAGTTTTATCAACTTCAGTGCTCTTCCCAGTTCTATTTAACACATAAGCTGCCAGGTTAATTGCTTCCGCCCACAATGACAATCCGTCCAAAAATCGCGTATCGTACCAAGATCGTCTAAGTTATTCCGTTCTATTTTCTCTCTCTGCCTAGTTGTTTTGTTCAGGTGTGTAAGGGACTGTGCGTTGATGTATTATTCCCCGGTTGAGAAACAATCCTTCCACGTCCTTGTTTACAAACTCGAGTNTTGATGTATTATTCCCCGGTTGAGAAACAATCCTTCCACGTCCTTGTTTACAAACTCGAGTCCATTGTCGCTTCTAAAATACTTCACTTTATTTCCAGTTTCATTTTCCGCTCTGTTTATACATTTCTCGATGCATTTTTTCACTTCATGTTTTCCTTTGACGAAGTAAACACTTCTATATTTTGTATAGTCGTCTTTAAGCACCACAAAGTACCTCAAACCTCCCACAGATGTTTCCTCCATGGGGCCACAGGTATCGGCATGAATCAACTCACACGTCCTCGTTGTTTTACTATCGCTGTTAGAAAAAGGTAAACGATGAATTTTCCCTTCTAAACAACTTTCGCATTTCCCAACACAGCTATCGTTTACGTTAACATCATTGTTTTTCAGAACATTTTTCACGTACATCATGTTTTGATGAACAAGTTTTTCATGCCACTCATTTATGTCCGACTTGACTTGTGCAGTACTTGCTACCCCGCATTTATAGCGAAAGTTCAGGTAATACATATTTCCAGCTCGTTCCGCGATTGCCAACAACTTATTTTTCTTGTAAAATTTGCATAAGTTTTCATCTGTCATCATGACATAACCTCTTGCAGTGACGCATTGCACAGAGAATAAATTTGTTTTTAAATCAGGCACGTACAACACGTTGTCTATGGTTGTGTCAATCCATTCTTTGCCATTTGAGACTTGTACCGCCATCTCTCCACGCCCTTGTGCACTAATTTGCGTTCCGTCACCCAAGATTACGAATTTATTTGGTACTATTGTGAATGAGGTAAAGAACTCACGTTTACAACACATATGTTCACTTGCGCCGGAATCAATTAACCACTCTGTTTCTTGATATTATTTTTCGAACGAGTTTGACACCACAAACGCGTTACTATCCTTGTTTTTCTTGCAGTGGCACTGATTATTTTTATGGCCGTATTTATTACAATAAAAAGATATATTGTCCGACCGGTTATTACGACTGTCTCGATTTTCCATTGAATTATTATTACTTCTGCATTCACTTGCATAATGTCCAAACTTATTGCACTTGAAACATTTAATATTTCTCTTGTCCGTTTTTTTAGCGACGAAAGCTGAAGACTGCGCTGCTCCTCCTTTCTCATGTAATCTTTCTTCCTCGACTAATAATCTAGCTACCAGGTTTTCATAAGTTTGTTTATCATCCGGTGCCGACTCCCAAGCTGATACAAAATGTTTATAGCCGTCGGGCAGTGACATTAACACTTTTGTTATGACCAATTTATCCGAGATTTCTTCACCCATCTGTTTTAACTGATTCTGCATTTCTTGAATTTTCGACAGGAAAACAGACATTTCTGTACCTTCTTCATACTTATATTGAAAGAATCGCTGTTGTATTATGTGAATATTTGTTTCACTTCTCTGTTCATATACACTTAGTAATTTTCGCCACATCTCCGCAGAAGTAGTGCATGTGATAATATGCAGCATCACGTCTTCTGACATTCTCGTGACCAGTAAGGTTTGAGCCTTCGCATCCATACTTTCCCAGGCTGGTCTCTCCGTAACAACCTCTTGCTTCAAGGTGCGACCTTCTACCACATCATATAAACCTTGACCCCGCAGTAAAACTGGCGTTTGGAATTTCCAGATGTTCCAGTTCTTGGCGCCTTCCAGTTTAATAATTGTACTTTGATGTGCCATGCCATCCATCTTGCTCTTCCTTCCTTCCTGCAAAAAACCTTCCTTCCTTGTCCGTTCTGAACAAGTTTTCCTTCTCGCCACGCAACCCTTGGTCGTACTAACCTCAAACGACACTTCTTAAGTCGACGATATTAAACAACTGTTGTTGCAGTATTTACGTGCAATATTTTACTTCAATCATACAAGATTAGGTGTCTGGGCCTGTAACATGTAGGTTTTATAAAGAAATACTTCGGATCACTTCAATAAACTATTTATTAGTTTTAAGAAAGAACAATATAATTTCAACAAGGCACGTAGCGCCATGACACAGCAACAGTAGCTTGATAGCTAAAAATTTGTTTACAGCATTGCCATCTTAAGAATATAAAAACTTTTAATATTGCATTGTATATTATATTAGAACAATAACCTTTAGTTTAGAAATTTTCAATTAAATATTTATTAGGATATTCAGTTTAAATAATTTAAAATACACAAAAAAATCATTTTATTCTTTCATTATTGTTATCTTTTAAAATATGAGTTGGTACATTGTGCTTAAGAATTTGTCAATTTTGTATAAACTTTCTCCTTATTTTTTTTTCATTTTTACTAATTCTAACTGTATCGACAAATTTATGTTTCGGTTCATGGTTCCCTAGGTGGTCTCCTGTATTCCTAAAAAAAATTCATTATTATTAGGGTGGAGTATTTCCACATTGTATTTTTTTTTAATAATGCAATATCTTTATTGACATTCATAGACACAACTTTAATAATTCTGTTTTGTCGTGTTATATTATTTTGTTAATTCACATACAATTTCAACTTATTAATAATATCCATTAAAAAAAATTTCCACGTTAATTTTTTTAATTGTATAAAAAATTTTATGGCACTAGCTTTAACTTCTGAAGTATAATAAAATATAACTTATATTTTATTTTTATTACTACTTTAAATTTATTATTATAACATACTTTGCCATTATCTGTTTGATAATTATTTGGTTTTCTAATTTTGAAAATAACTTCAAAAGTTAATTTCATATCATTGCCGATTTACCTTTAACTAGAATAACAAACCCATATTTAGAAAAAAAATTATAATTGTTAAAGTATATATAGTTTATTTTTTAAATATATTTTTAATTTCCTGACTCAATTTCAATTACGACAGCTTGCCACATATCATCAGTTACAAATGAAATTATAAAATCGTTTGTAACTGATTTATATAATTCATCAATGAAGCCTTCGCAAATGGACATTTTATTTTTTTACAGTTGGTTTTATAGAATGGACATATTTGGCATTTATTTATTTGATTACCAACTATTTTCGTGTTTTTTATAATATAATATAATTATTTCTAAACACTTCCTTAAACATCAAATAACAAGATTTATGCATTTATATGTAACTGATTTGTTTATATTTATTAAAATGTATTTTTATATTTTCTAAATAATAGGAATAGGTGTCAAATTTTGATGCCTGGAATACAAAAATATCACAGTCCGGTCTTCACAGTTCACTGAATTGAACAAATTCGGTTTAATTAAATTTAAATTATCAGGGTTTAGGAATGTGTATACTCAAATACCATACTGATTGAAACATGTGTATTTCAATTCAATTTTTATATATTGCTTTAAAAACAACACAAATTCAAATATTTATTTCAAATCCTTTAGTAATTTGTACACCATAAACAAAGATAAAAGTAACTTGATAACAATTTTTAATAGGAAACGGTATTGAAAAAGCTATATGATATTACCCTCTTCTAACAATTCTTGATATCAATGAATCATGAATATGTGTATTAATTTAAAAACTGTTAAACCAAACAAAATAATGAATTACTTAATCCGTTGTATAATTTAAAATATTGATTAATTTTTACAGTAGTTAATTTTCCAGTTATTTTTATTGTTTGTATTCTTTTCGACTGAAAATAATCAAAATTTACTGTATCATTAGGAGCAATAGGAATAACAATATTTTTGTTAACATTCTGTTTTCAGTACTGTACTTTTATATTTTTTTTAAAAACTACAAAAAGCCATTAATATCAATTGACATGAAACTTTTATTTTATGTTTGTAGTAGCGTATTCTTTGTATAAAATAGAATTAATTAAATTTTTAACTCACAGATTTTATTTCGTTAAAAATCACCAATATATCTATCATAAATATGCATTTGTGTATTGTGATGTTTTAATTGTTCTTATTAATTTCTAACTTATTTATTTTTATCTATGACATTTATTAGTATTAAATATAATGTTTTTATTACATTTTCATAAGTAACATAATATTTATATTATTAAAAAAAATTGTGATATAAGTCAATAAATTTTTAGAACGTATTATTTAAAAATTATTAGTTTTATCTTTTTAATATAAATATAAATTTCAGCTTTTGAAGCATAATTGTTTAATGTAGATTTTTGTATTAGTTTAATTGGATATCTTTGAAGTAATTCAATCAGAAATAATATAATATAACAGTTTGTATGATACTACATTGTTTATTTCAAACTCATCAAATTTATGATTTTTCATAAAATCACATAACATACACTTCAAATTAACAGATTTATATTAAATTTAAAAATTTTTATGTAAATAATTAATTCTATTCTTGAAGCAACATCATTTTTAAATTGATAAAAATTTTGATTTGTTTACATACTTTGTCAAACTAGATTTTTCAGTAATCATTTTTATTAAGCAGGAAATAATATGACTTTATCTATTTTTAATAGCATAAGAAATAATAATTTAACTTATAATTTTTTATTAATGTAAATTGTATTATTGTGATAAAGTTAGTCTTTCTTCAAAATCATCGAATTTCATTTTACATACACATTAGAATTTATATTTCGTTTATATATTTTATTTTATTACCAATTTTAAAATATTTATCTCAACATCTGACTACTGGCCTCCCGAATAAACCTGCCATTTAAAATAAAGACATACTAGAAAATTTTATCCTTTTGAAAATAGATTTAGTAATATTAAACATATATAACTTCTTAAAACTGAATTGAAATTTTGTATTCTGTCGTTATTGAAATAAATTTGACGCTTTTTAAAACAATTAATAAATTCTTTAGGTACATTTCTACTAAATGAATAAAAATAATATATATAATTGCTTTTCAAAAAAAACCAACGATGTCCAGGATTTTAATATATATCAAAATGTACTGTATCACATTAATTTTTAGCCTGCTTTCCAAAGGAAACACGACAACCAAATAATTTATGTTTGATCACTTATAAGAAAATTTAGGCCAACACATCCTATAACCATATTATATATATTTATTTATTTATATATATTGAAATTACTGAAAGAGGTAGAATTTTTTTCTGGGTTGCTTCCTAGGTATTGTGAATTTGGAGTGAGTGAGTGAAGATATTTGGGCAGCTCTTAACATCGAGGTCTTTAAAGCCGATTCTGAATTAGGAGAAATAAAGAAAGAATGTAATGCTTTTTCCAAATATTCAGTTGATTTTTTTTGTCAGGAATCAGATATTCGATATATATATATTTTAAATGGTGTTTCTGTATGGGTTTTCGGATAATCTAAATTTTTAACTGCAACTGTAACTAAATTTGCTATACATTTCTTATATTATTCTGCTACTTCCTGAAATTTGTATGCGAATATTTTGAATTTCATGAATTAAAGGAAGTTCTTTTACGTTTTCTTCTTTCAAATTTTGCTTTATACGTATTTTTTACAATTTCGAAACTTTGCACTGAGCAGTTCAACTCTGGATATTTGTTTTTTAACTGCATATGACAATTTATTTATAAATAAAATATTTATGCTATAAATTGTATATAAAACCATATAAATCTTTGAGAGACAAACATTTCCTACTACTGATCAAACAAGAGGAAATATTAATATTTGTAAATATAGATTTGAATTCAATATTAATATTTGTGATGAATTTTGTTTTCCTAATTGTTCTTATGTTTATCAAAACTTTAGTATTTTTAAAAGGGATGATACTGCATACAGCGTGTGTACATGGAATGTATTAATGTTATATGTAAAAAATTTTCACTTCAAATATCTTGAGTAAAAACATCAAAACATGGACAAACCATTGAAGCTTTTGGTAATCCTGGTTATACTACTACCAAGATGCATTATTTAATTAGTTCACCAACATAATTTTTTTTTACAAATGAGTGGCATTGATAATGAATATCCAGTAAAACCTGTTCATTCAGGTATAACAAATAAAATGATTAACAATTGAGATATCTATTTAGTTTTTTTAGTCATAATAAAATTTATTTTGAAGGGGAATATAAAACGACATTAATGAATAATTCCTCTAATAATAGTAGTTTGTATGTGTGGCAAACTAAGGATGATAAAGTAGTTGTTACTAGAGAACACCCTGCATGTTAAAAAAATTATAATTCAGAAGCTAGAAATGTTGTGTCCAATTGTAGTATATGAAGCTAATATTTCAAATGCAAAAGAAAAAAAATATATAAACCCAAAAACACATATTAGTTGTAATGATTGGCAAGTTTTAGAAAAAGGAATTTCCTGAAATTACAGAAATGGTTCATTTTAATAAAAAGATAAATTTAATAACTTTGTGTTTGATATGTCTGAGTTTTAAAATTGATAGAAACTATGAGAATAATCAATTTGTCCATGCTTCAATTTTTTATCATCTTGATGTGAGAAATATTTATTTTATAAAAAGGAAGAAATTATATATTTCTTAAAGAGAGTCGGAATTTAGAGTTAGATTATGGTTTCTTTCATAAGAGGGATCTAGTATAACATGGTTTACAAATTCTGAAACAAAAACTACTACAAATTGTAGATACAATGACATTTATAACTAATAAGTTTTAGTAAAGATGATGAACATAAATATAATTCTTATTTTGCAAGAAGTCCTTTTTATACCATAGAATGTGTGTATATATATCTATATATATAAAACATGGCCACCCCGCAAAATATACAGAACGGTTGCAAATCACGAAATGTGGTTTTCGTTAAATAAGTTACGTACGGGGGAAAGTAATTTGCTGTAGGGTGACTATTCGTAAGGCGTGTATGGAGAGAAATAATTGAACCACGTATAATTTTTCCCCCGGAAGCATACATTTTTTTCAACGACATCTGAAAGTACGTGCAAAGAAGAATTCAGTGATAAAGCATATGTAGTGGAAAGTAACACAGAAACAACAAGAAATAATGTGCAAATACGATTACGTTAAGTGGGCCAGTAGCATGGGGTAGTGGAGCTGTACGAACATCTGTAAGCTATCAACACGTGCTGTGACTCATCCTGAAAGGACCGCATCATAATACAGCGCAGCACCAGACCCGACAATCTGTTGTGGTATGTGGTATTGCAGTGTGTGGCTGTAAGTACGCAATGAATTTCACGAATGAGGAAAAAATGCATGCTATACTTATTTATGGTGAGTGTGGGAGAAATGCCAAGCAAGCTGTCCAAATGTATGGTGAAAGGTTTCCTAATCGGACGCCCATCTCAAAGCAAACTATACGAAGAATTTACACATGTCTCTTGTCAAGAGGTGATTGGAATTCCACAACACGAGTGCAACGTAAGACTGCTACGGGTTGAGATGCATCAACACGATGTGTTGGCATGTGTAGATGCAAACTCCTACATTGGTATGCAAGAACTTTCATAGGATCGTAACAATTAGTAAAACAAGTGTGTTATGCATACTGTGTGTACGGAAATTCATCCATATCATATGGCTCTTCATCAGGCATTACATGAAGGTGATTTCCAGCGGTGTGTTCAGTTTCGTAGGTTTGTTCTGATGTCTGTCAGCGATGACAGAAATTTTGTGAAGAATATGCTATTTACCGATGAAGCGACCTTTACATACCAGGGGGGCGTAAGTTTACGAAATATGCACTACTGGGCGATGGAGAACCCGCGCTGGGTCTGGTACGTGAATCACCGGTGACAGTGGAATATGAATGTAAGGTATGGAATCATTGGAGACTATATCATATAGGGTCATACTTCATTCAAGGGACAACAACCGGCTCTACATACGCACATTTTCTCAGAGACACCTTACTGGCACTTTTGGAAGACATACCACTCGACATGCATCGTGATGTGTGGTTTAAGCATGATGATTTTCGTACGCATTTTCTTTGGTGGTGAGGCAAGTCCGGTGTGAGGGACACTTAAAGATTGGGTGTAAAACACTGTTCCTGCGACGCCGGAAGACATCCAGTAATGCAATGTGGCAGCTTGCAGAGGCATTATGCCAGAAACACTTCACGTTGCTCGTGGCTCACTAAATGTGCATTTACAGATGTGTATTGCTGTCGATGGTAAACACATCGAGTACATGTTGTGAAAAGACTCAATGTGAAGCATTTCAATCACAATTGTTCTCTTTTGTACTATGTATGCGGATGCGATTGCATTTCTCCTTCGGTTTAAGTGTTCTAGTTTTGTTGTGTATCTGTACGCACTCGTTGCTCAGTACAGTTAATGACTAGGAAACCAATTTCCTGAATTACATTGGTATCTGAATAAAATTTAATACATATATTGATATCAGACTTGCACTCATACTGCCCATCTTCCCTCCGCTGCGATGCTCTCCTTTGTCTAATATCGCATTTTGTGCCTCTGAGTACAGGTCGACTGCCTCATGCTACCAGCCCACTTATCTTTATCATAATTGCACATTATTACTTGGCGTTTCTGTGTTACTTTCCTTGTATATGCTTTACCACTGAATTCCCCTTTGCACATACTTTCAGATGCCATTGAAATAAATGTATGTTTCCAGGGGAAAGATCATATGTGGTTTAATTATTTCTGTCCGTATACATGTTACGAATTGTCACTTTGCGGCAAATTACTTGCCCCCGTACGTAATTTCATTTAGCGAAAACCGCATTTCGTTATATGCAACCATTCCAGACATTTTGATTGTGTCCATGTTAGGTAGACCATGATGTATATATAATGGTTGTAAGAGATAAAAAATATATAAATAAGTGATGATTTTAATGAAAAGATTTAGAGCATACGATATGTAATATTATATTGATAAGTCAAAGAAGCTTTACTTATAATCAAATAAGAAATTACTGAAGACATTTTTTCTTCCTGTTGTTAAATGTATAAAGTTAATTATTTTAATGACTGCAAAAATTATTGATAATATTATACAAATGTTAAGATACAGTCATAAGCTATTTATTCTAATAGAATAAATTTTAAGTCATAATTTTTATAGCAAATGAATTGCACAGATATTGTGAATAAACTTAACAATATTAATGAAATAATTTTTTAAAAATTAAGTCATTAAGAACAAGGGCAGTATTTTATTACCAATATAGTTTTTATAAGTACTCTTGTTTGTTATCAAAGTTTTGATGAAGTTACATATAAATACATTTTTGCAAAAAATACAATTAAAAAAATTAGAAGAATTTAGATTCTTAATTGGTTATATATGGAGAACAATAGTAAAAGTAAAATTAGCTAATTTTATTTTTAATATCATATGACATTTTATTCAGATGAAAATATTAATTATATATAACATACCATTAGAAAGTAATTTTTTTGTTTAATATAAAATGTTTTAAATTATACTTGGATAAATAGGGGTCAGTAAAGGCTTCTTTCCATATGTTAAAAATGATCTACTAATTGAATGCAAAAGTATGACGCTATACCGCCACTGTGGAAGACAGTATGGCTTATAGTGTCTTGGTTAAAGACTCCAGGCACAGACTATAATGTGCTTGGAGGTTGAGGGTATTGTAATTATGAAGCCTTTTACTGTTTCATTTGTTAAGGACGAATATATTGTCTTGAGTTTACACAAGTACTACATACATCAGCCCTTCCGAGGTGTGGTACCTAATTTGACTACTCGTATTCACTGGGCGACTTCGTGGTTGAGTGGGGCTTCTCTGGGCGACGATTTTTATACTTAACTCAGCGGTGAGTGTTGGTAGGCTGTCATCTAGGAATGAGCTCCGGCGAAGTGGTAGGCCTTGGAAGAAGGTCCGCTGCCGTCTCCCGGGACTGCGGTTCGGACTCGTGCTCACGTCTTCTCGCGATTCCTTCACGCAACTCTTCCCTCGGTGCGGTGATAATCAACTGACGCCCCACCACTCTCGAAATGGGGTTTTTATGCTTGCCAGCCTTCAGTCTTAATTGTCGGCACGTGGCGCCTTGTGGGTGGGAGGAGGTGAGGGGGTGGAGTGGTAGAACGCAGAACAATGCCTTTCCAAACACGTGTCCTGGTTTCTGAAGGTTTAGCCGGCCTTGGGAAGGGGGGGGGTAGTACCTCGCCCCTAGTTTACTCTCGTCAGCTACTTCTTCGGGGCTTTTCCACCTTGTCCTGTGGTTAGCTAAGGGAGGGAGGGGGGTGTTTTCGGCACCAATCCAGCTCATCAGCTATTCCTCCCGTGGTGCTTATATTTTGAGTTTAGGCGAAATACACATGATAATTTGCTGATATCTTGAGAAATCCCTGCGCTCCACAGATCTCCCGGCAGGCTAGAGGCGTACGGGGGTGGCAGGGAGGCCTACACAGCAGGACGCGCAGCAAGACACGTGGCTGCGGTCCACCACCTGCCTCGTGCCACGTGTCGCCTGGTTATGCTCGGGGGGGAGGGGTTGTGGGCCAGCGTCGCTCTAAAATTCCTAAACCGTCACACGACAAGTAATTTGTTTAAAATGTTATCATTTAATGTAATATTAAAAATGTTTGTAATTTAAACTATTACTTAATAATTTAAAACAAAATATTTATAAAAAAATTAATTTTTAATAAATTATAATAATTTTAATATATTAATTTTATAATTAGTTTTTGAAATTGTAAGTATTTAATGCATAAAATATTTTTTTTAAAGTTTATCTGTAAATAAATTGTTTTCATTATTTTATAATTTTGGCAATGAGGTAACCCAATTAAGGTAGTAAACATTTAATAATAAACTTCAGTAATGAAATTTAACTTTTAAGGATAAAAATTATTTTGACTTAAAATATTATATAAAAACATTAAAAATGCATTTAACTCAAAATATTAAATAATAATTTTAATTTTTTATTTAAATTATATAAGTTAAATTATTATTAATTCAAATTATTGGGTTATAAACAAAAATATAATAAAATGAAGTTATTTGATAATTTAATTAAGAATGATTATAATTAAAATTATTAAATAATATTTATAATTGTATTTTACATGGTCTATACCACTACTCATCTTACCGATCAATGTGATACAAGTAAACTGCAATTTTCCCAGTGGCACATACCTCAATGGCAGGCCGAGCAATACACTTAACGAGATTTCGCCTATACTCCCTCTATCATTTATGCTCTGGTCGTCGCTAAAAGTCACACGAAGTGTTTGTGACAATCGTCGACCAGCACAGAGAGTTTGTTAACTTCCGAAACGAATAAATCATCATATGCCTGCATTTAAGACGATGGGAATAAGATTTTCAACGACCAGAAGCAATAAATAAGTATAGTGCAAAGCACTGCCGATCGCCCAAACGAAATTTTCCTCTGCAGTCTTGGCTTCGAAGTCGATCGTCATGAAAAATTACCTAAACACCGAAGAGCCAGTCATTTTTGAAGACAGTGCGACAAAGGAGGAACTTCATGCACACCAGCCTTTCCAGATCGGACCATACAAACAACCATCACAAGTTCCGATCGTAGTCGAACACCAAAATATCTGCTATCTTCCAAGCCAGTCTTTCCTGCTAATTAGAGGGTGCTCTGACAAAAAAAAAAGATCAAACCAACCTAGTATCAACGAAAATTGAGAGTATTGGAACCCTTCACCTTATCGATCGTGTCCCGTATTTTCTCAGTGGCATCGTAAATCTTATTTTCATCATCTCAAATGCAGGCATAGGATGATTAATTCATTTTGGAAGTTCACCAACTCTCTGTGCTGCATATATGTGGAGCAGTAGCGAGATTTAGGGATAACTTCGACTATCAAAAATTACCTATTCCTCATGTCGAACGAGCTGTCTATGGCCAAGATGACAGGCTGGGGAATTGAAGATTATATTGTGTTCCTATATACTTTGGAGGCACATTCGAGGTGTGTATCCCACTCTCCATGACATTGGGTCTTGCCGAAGACTACAAATACATTATCATCAATTCGAAGCAATAATTGGTGCTGCTTCTAGCCAATACATATGCAGACACCATTGTGGTTATGGCTAAAACCCTGGAGACTGTGTAAATGAAGCTACAGTCTATGGAATGGATGCTGCCTCATGTGCAATTGAGCAATTGTCAACACATAAATATGTTAAAGAAAGTGGAATATAGCAAAAACATAAATGTGGCTTTCAGGTCGTGGAGTCTCGAGACATACCCTGAGTTGCCAGCAAGCCAGCACATCAACTGGATGGAGAAGTCAAGCTTTCTTCTGAGAAGCAGAGGTGTATTATCGGGCTACAGACCAGATGTCAGCACAATGTGAGAACATGCCATTCACTAGTCACTATTCAAAACAAGTAAAATAGAAAATGTGAAAATATTATTGAAAATGTCAGAAATACACTAAATTCAAAAATGCATATTATGGACATGCTCAGGCCCCGATATTGAACCCTATCACTTTTATGAATATAGTCCCGTTCATGGTTTTTGATGTGAGTTAACCGGACGAGCATATTACCTCCAATGTAATCGACAGCAGGATAGAATTTACGACTAGTGGAAATATTCCTGCACACACATCCATTTTCTGCCTAATACTTGACGACTGTATCGTATCGTGCAATTGCCAAGAGAAGACAGTCGAAATACTCTTATGAGTGTAGCGGAGAATATACAAATATAATTTGAGCATCATCAACTTTGAGATGTATTGCAATCTCAAGGGTTTTAGTCCCAAAATGGCTATGTGCTCACGGAGATCGCAGATCCATGCGGATGATGGCAAGATGCGAGCCCGCAACTTCCAACCACCATAATCACGGAGACTACTGTACGAGAAAAGCAAGAAAAAATACAATGGTAACCCAGTACTACCATGGACTTGAATGAGACAAAGCCAATATTCCATAACATCAGGTATGAAATGTGCTCCGCGATCTGCTACTGCAATGCCTGAAGGCTCCGATTTATGTAACAGGAACTGAGCATAAAACATGTCTTAGCGATATATGTAAATTAAATTGGAAATTATCGTTCTGCAGGTGGAGTATTAATATCCTTAATTTCCCAAACTCTTTAAAATGTACGGCGAGTCGCATCGTCATTTCTGTGACAGGTCAGAACATAACAAGCCTACGCACTGAAGAACATACAGATGCTGCGCAAATTATGCACTTCATACTTAGATCACGGTTCGATGAGTTCCGACTTGACACGAAATCGCTCGAATCGACATGTAGTTTTCGACTATTCTTCATATATATCTAAAGGCAGGAGTTCCTCCCCACATTCAGTTGGCTTTCAGTCATCAGACGAAGGTGTATGCATTTCACCTCTCGAATGTTTACGTAGGTGTAATGCCTGGTCTCTCTACCACCGAATACAGCTACTGCAACACTGGCTACCTACAAACATACAGGGCGAGTTGTGACGATATAAGCATGCAGCATTGTAGATTTTCGGACTTTTTCCTGTCATATGTACCAAGCTAGCAGCTGGACGCCTGTTATGTGCCTGGAAAGTGATCTGTATTTCATGCGTATCCAACAACACATCTTCATGCCAGCATCGAAAATGTGATATCTTTTTCTGCAAGCACTAATACTATCACCACAGAATGCTCGGAGGGAAACTCGCAGCAACCAGTCGAGACTGTTTAAGCCTCGAGTCAGACGACCAGACATCGGAGAACGCCTCGTAGGCACCATGTAGTTATCGGCAGTTGCACAAAAGACAATGTTTGAGCCTTCAAATGGACGTGCCTCCAGCTCTGGAATGAGCTGGCACCTACTCGCCAACTTTGCTTTTGCCCCCAGCGAGGTGTCTTCCTGGGGCTACCGATGCTGGTTTCACCACTAGCAGACCTGGTGTTGATGAGCCAGATGTTAGTACTACCTGTATTGAGCTGCCGATGAAAGAGGAGCCAGTTCTACACTGCAGTGATGATGCAATGGATGGGGAATCTGAGACTAATATTGCCGCTGATTGTGTCGAATTTCTTCGTAGAGACCCGACGATTTGTGTGTGCCTTTGTAGATCACTGCTGTTTGCAGCAATATGTGAATTGTTATTGCTTTTATGCGATGTCCCAAAATCATAACTGTATCTCTGCAAATTAAAATAAAATGTTAGGCCTAATTGGACTCTATTCGATAAAGATTTTTAAAAATGTTATCGAATTTGTGATTATTGTGTATATTTCATTATCTTCGGACACCCAGAGCCTATGGGACCTATGTTAGTGCCATCAACTTCTTCAGACATGGTACTGGTAATGCCAACAACTTCTTCGGTAGTGGTACCAGCAGTCATCGACTTCTTTGAGTGGGCTGCCTACAGTAGCATCGCCATCGATCTCTTCGTGTGGGTTGCTACAATAGCATCGCTGTCTGTTATGGGCGTGATATCAATACCACCAGAGACTTGTTGGCCCATATCACTGACTCCTTGGGTCTTGTCTTTTTTCCTCTTCAGTCATATCATCTGCCTCTTCGGCTGAGGCACCTTTGTATCTACCGGTATGTACAGGGACAGCAGGAATGTTTGGCACATTGTCTGCAGAGGTGTAATCCAGTTCTTCGGCTGTGGAAACTGCATCGCCAACCAGACCATCGACCTCTGTTCCAGCAACAACTTTATGGCCAATCACCTCTGCTGAGCCATTCCAACATTATAAGTGTCGTTTTTGTGGAGAGACCTTCGCTTGCAGCAGCAGTGCCCAAGGACATGAGAAGCAATGCTGTACGATGAGCCTCACCTTAATAAAGTGCACTTCGAAGTGTGGGGTGTCGATTTCACTAAAGGTGCATATTGATGTATCCAGGCGGCTTCTGCCATGTGACATGGAGGATGGACCTTCGCGGTCATCGATGTATGTCAACTTCCCGACTTTGTCAAAGATAAACATGCCGTATTATATCCCTACAATTATGACAGCAATTTTTTCCATTGGTCAGTGTTAACAGGATTTGTTAAGTAAGTCATCGAATCCAAAACGTGTGGCAAGAGGCATACTGAGGTGGAACAAATGTTTAATTTTAGCGAACTGAAATTCCGATTCTTCTACATTACATCTTGGTATTTGAGTACCACAACCCTGGCATATCTGTAAATGTTTACTCGCCGAATGCTAGAGGAATAGTGGTGCCAAAACGTATGATTAAAAACGAGAACCCTGAACATTTCAATTGTCTGATGGTGAAGGACAAAGCAAAGAATATTTTGCACTATTGTTACATAAAAAACATTTCACGATTGGTTAACACGCAGAAGACTTCGCACTGATTCATGTCTGCAAACAGTGTTTTAATCATTTTACAGATAACCAACACAAATAAGTACTCACTGGGAAAGAGTACGTAGCAATACACAAAACAAATTGTGATAGATTCATTTTCAATGTTTATATGTGTTGTCTCATATCATACTTTAGAGAATAGAAATAATTTTAAAATAGGTTGTTTTATTTCTTTTTTAATACATTTAAGTTAAAAAATACCTGCTTTATATAAATGTATTTAATACATACATAAACTAAAAATAAAAATACCTCATAAGTAAAAAAAAAAATTCATATGTCAATTTACATACTTTGCGGGTACGGACCTCGTTACCATTCGGTACAGGTGGATATCACTACTGCCAACAGTAATTACATTCTGGTGGCCGTTGCTCGAAACACGAGTTACCAATGTGCTCTAGCGGGAAATGCTGAAAACATGATTTGTCAGCACTCTGCAGTGGAAAAATGTCGAAAAACTATGGGCAGTAGATGTACTGAGAAGAACTAGGGAACTTAGGAGGAGGGGGGGGGCAACTAAATAAGCAATGAAACAATAGTGGTGGGGTGTAGGTTTGCCGAATAAAAAGCCAATAAAAAATGGCGAGGGTCAGTCGTCTCATGGTCTTCGTGTCGCCGATCGCTCCACCCGCTATCGAACCCCGGACTTCTTTAAATGTTTCTTTAAAAAAAAAAGCTGTATTTTTTAAAATAAATTTTGGAATTGTTTTTAATATTTTAAGGTTTTGGCGGTTTAATATCATCAAGGTAATGGACATGGGGTCAAGGTCACGGGTGCAAGGTCAAGGTGAAAGTCACCCAAATATAATATTGCGGTTGGGTGATACAACATGGCGGCCGGTTGGCACCAGCGCCTGTCACCTGTCCTCCATTTTAAAATACATGGTCACCAATCTCTCCAAACTATTCTACTTGTTGAGTATTCATATTAAACGTTTCATAAAGATAAATATCAAGAAACTTAACAAAGCTTCCTAATGGTGAGAAAATACGGGATGTATTTCAGAAAGGTATCTCTATTCCTATCTGACCAGGAAGCCATTTCTTAGGACAAGCATTGAGCGAAATTTACACCATTTATCATGTTAATTGGCTTTTGAACATGACACACAAAAATATTTCGCTATATTGCTTGCTTATAACCAGATGTTTCTGTATGGCATGAGGGTCTGCGTTTAATAATGGACCCGAGATGGAATGTGGGTATTTGAAATTGTTTTCTTTATTGGTGCTTGCATTTCTCCCTCTCAATTTTTTATAATGGTAGCGCAAATTCCATATCATGTTAATTATGGTGTAGACTCCCCCCCCCCCAAACCCATTTTACGTGTGGCATNCATTGAACTTTTTTTTATATACTTATGTTGTATAGAGGAAGCACCCATCGTCGCAAAATGGCCCTACGAGCTATTTTCATTGCCAGCCTGAACTGATGTGCCCAAATATTCATAATCACATATTGTAGTTGTATTGAGTAATCTCTCTCGAAGCCTGATAAGTTTTTGGCGTGGTTAAATGCCCCATGAAAATAAATGTTTTTATGATTATAGCATTCTACTCGAATTTATTGCTTATGTGCTTGCATAATACTTTAGTTTATACATTTGTGGCTTCATGTGGAGCCAATAGGGTGCAAGTATATTAGAGAGTATCGCAACCCTTCTTGGGCATAATGGTACTAGCGAATCGTGTGCGCGAATATTGCTGAAGAAAAGAACATTTATATTGGAACAGAAGCTCCCACTTCTATCCCTTAGAAAATATATTGAGCGTATGGCTACGAAAAAATGAAATACTTGAGCAGGAACGTAACTAATACGCATGTTTATATTTGCAGTTTTGGGTACACGATGGTTTGGGGACCGAATATTTCAAAGGATTTAGCCACCATACATACTGAACAAGTTGTAATTTAAAATTACTATTGCTAGAAAATGTTGATTATATATTTGTTTTAGTATTGCTGCATAGCTCGGCCTTCATTGCATGAACACAGACTGATTTACTACTAGTAAATAAAACTTTTATATTCACTGGAGTTATTTGGTGCTTGAAATTTTTTTAAGTTAATGTTACATTTAGTAGAAATGGTGTTACGCATCCCATTTTTGTGTATAATTGAAAATGTGTTGCCTACGCTTGAGCGTATAAAGCGACCGCTCTTACTTTGTCCATTGGCGTAAAGAGAAATATTGCCATATTGAGTAGGGTAATGGTTTGTGAGTTAGTTTGTGAGTNATGTATATATATTATTCGCCCATGTGAAGTATAGGGAATGAAAATGCCAGCTCATTCATAAACCTACATGGGCGATATATTTTTTACTGGCAGAAAAGTAGCGAGCTTTAGGTCTGTGGCCCGACTGATGAATTAAACTATTATATTTCATATGAACTCAGAAAATATTGTGGCAGGGAAGAGAGGTGGATATAATAAAACATTCAAAGTTATTTTTAAAAAAATATTTTGTTTAGTTTGGTCGATGAAGAGATTTGTATGTTCGTGTTTGGGCAACAAGGGTATTTATTTTTCTATTTTGGCATAGGGACCCGTATTCCCTTGCCCTTTATCTGTTTTAATCCCAGTATAGGTCCTATACTCCCATAACTCCCTACTTTAATCAGTTTTCATGTAAATATACATATTTTTGGAGAAAAATGTCGTAAGTTTTTTCCGTTACGAAAAAGAGGACTACTTTTTTTATGACGGAAGACATGTGCCGTCTGTACGGAACCAACAATATTTTGCTAGTTTACTTTTTTCCAACCGAACTGTTCAGCACTATTTGAAAACTGTGCAAAAAGTGCTGAAGTAAAAAATATGGTTTTACAATATTCATCAGTTGATGAAACGACTACCGCCAGTTTGTATGCAAAGAGAATAAAAATTTTACGATTATATAGATATATATATATATATATATATATATATATATATATATAT
>NQII01006353.1:114536-124953 GCA_002778355.1 Clitarchus hookeri
TATATATATATATATATATATATATATATATATATATATATATATATAATTATTAGACTGGTATTCAAATGAATCGACTGCAAACTTCAAGGTCGGTATACCTGAAAAAATGTAAGGAAATTTATCACAATATTGTGTAATTATTATTTCGGGCTGCGATTTTTCTCCCTGTTTTTGTTTCCATAAAAGCGGAAGACCCAGGATTCTGATCATCGGATGCAAACATCTCGGTTTTAATGCGAGAGAACATGCTAAATACCCATTTAGATTGTGTGATATCCGCCTTTATTTTATAATAAACGGAAATAATATATTTTTTATTCATGTTTGCCTTTGCGATTGTCTTTTGCTTTTTATTTTATAGATGTTTTGCAGGATAAAAATGTGAATTTTACGAAATGAGAAAACTTATAATTCACAGTGTATGGCTTTATCTCGTGAGGATAGCTAAGAAATATCTAAAACGAAGTTATATCTTACGGTAACTATTATGCGTGTGTATGATGGTCCACGTCTTCTTAATAGCTACTGACTTGCACGGCTGTTTAGAAATTTGCATCTGATTTATAATGCTAATGCTTAATTTTTGTGTCTGAAAGTTTTACCTACTGGGATTATTATTGTAGCAAGATTTTGTAAATAACATAAGAGTCCTGCATCTCAGGAATAAAAGTGTGCCAGTTTTTTTTCTTTCACACGGTTCATAAAGTGTGAAGATATTTCTGCCGGTGCCGAGATAAAAATTGTGTGTTTCCTAGTTTTGTTATTCTCGCATTACATACGGAATATATAACCTAGAAACTAATGGAGCAGGGAAGAGGGAGGGGCCTACCACAACTGAGATGCCACTTGATTAAAGCATACATTTGAAATATATAGTATTTATTTGCGAAGACATTTTTTTTTTGGGAATTGTGCATTTGATGGATATAACTTTACAACATTATTGCCTCAAAATTTATACTGTAAAATCTTTTAAAAAATCATGCCGATTTTTATTTTAAATTATCAATAATTTTACAGAAAACATTTTTTATAACACCACTTTTTAATTATTGGATTTAAAGTTTAATTTTACAATTACATACAAGAAAAAACATAATAACACGTTTACAAAAAAAAGCGTAACACTTACTCTTCACACAATACATAGTAAATGGTATTTCCACTGTTCTACCATGACATCATGGAGCCTGCATGAGGGTATATAAGCAGTTGGGCGGTACATAAAAATGTTAGTTTGCCAGAGGCCGTCATAAAATATTAGTTGACTGAGCAAATTGGAGGAATTAAATATAAATGAAGAAGTAGATGGCATTGTTCCAAACCCAGACTATGTTACGGCCCGAACGACATCTACGCGATAATCAAACTCGTTCCACGCTCTTGTCAGCATGTCTGGTGATACGGTTTGGATGGCGTTCGTAACGCTGGGTTTGAGGTAGTGAAGGGTAAACGAGCACGCATTCGACACGTTAATGTGAAGGGGACAGTTTGATGTTTCCTTTATGTGCCGAGAGATGACACTGGGAGCGTCTGTCGTCGCACTATGAGCGTGTTTTGTGTGTTAGTCCGCATCACAATGGCGACAGAACAATAGAAGGCGTTCTGTGTCATTCAGTTTGCTAAATGTGAATCGGTTACAACTGTTCAACGTGAATTCCGTCGCAAATACGGACGTCGTCCTCCCGATATATGGAGTATTGTACGTTGGTTTCGTCAGTTCCGTGACACAGGGTGCATTTGCAAAGGCAAAAGTTCCGGGAGGCCGCTTGTGGCCGAACAGAATGTGCAACGTATTCAAAAAGCGTTCGTTCGCTGTCCGAGAAAATCAATTCGACAAGATAGCCGGGAAATGCAAATCCCTCAATCGACGGCATGGACAGTTTTACGAAAGCGATTGCTGTACAAACCATAAAGGTTACAGCTTGTACAGACTCTTACCGAAAGGGATAAATAACTGAGTCGTAATTTCTGCGAGTTCGTTCTTGCCCAGAACGAAGTAGACGATGCCTTCATGTCTACGCTGGTTTTTAGCAATAAGGCGAAATTCCATACAAATGGTAAGGTGAACCGGCACAACGTGTGGATATGGGGTTAGAAGCCTCCACGTGAAACCACCGAACACGAGCGTGCTTCCCCCAAAGTGAACGGTTTTTTACACTGTATCCAAAGATACTGTTTTCGACCCTTTCTTTTTTCACGAGCCCATTGTTACTGGAATCCCGTATTTGGACATGCTTACAGAGTGGTTGTTTCCTCAGTTATAAGATGCGGTGGAGGACTACATTTTCCAGTAGGATGGTGCGCCACTCCATTGGCACCTAGCTGTTCGCGTATACCAGAGCGATATGTTGCCGCAACACTGGACTGGTCGAGGAGCAGGCTCCTCATCACGGGCCCCCAAGAAGCCCGCATCTTACCCCGTGCGGTTTTTTCTATGGAGGTACATAAAGGATGAAGTGTTTCGTTCACCATTGCCAGCTAACATTGACGACCTCAAAACGAGAATTACGGACGCCATCCAAACCGTAACACCGGACATGCTAACAAGAGTGTAGAACGAGTTTGATTATCGCGTAGATGTCGTTCGGGCGGCTCGTGGTGTTACATTGAACATTTATGAATGTATGGTAAACAAGCTTCACAGTTCCACGGTTCATTTGATTGGTCAACCAATGTTGTAGATTGTTTGGTTTTGATATTATAGACCTTAAAATTTGGGGTATTCTTTCATACTCCTCATGTATATACGTGTGTTGTATATAGGTTTGCTTGAAAGATAGTATGAAAAGTTATTATCGTATATGCAGAAATGTTATTATAAATTTTTAAGTATATAGAAATGTTACGTACCTTGGTACTGATATTAGTTGTGTGCAGTTTAATTTTGTGGATGATATATGACTTGATAAGCCTAGTCACAACTTCTCAGGATTTTTTGAAACAATGGTTTCTGTTAATTTCGTAATTTTTATTTTTACATTTTGTACATCTAAATGCGTAATTTTATATCTTCGGATGTATTTTATATAAGATAATTTAAGTAGTTATTTACATCAATAATTATCATTGTGGCTGTAACTACTTTTTAAACTTATTTTTAAATATTTATGGTTAACAAGTATTGTGCGTATTTACTAGGCAAAGATATATATCATCCGTCACGTTTTAAGCACTTTAAAAGGGTAAAGCATTTGAGTTGTAAACAATTTTTAATTTCATTTAAGTTTGTTGGCGAGCATATGTAAACATTTTTGACATTTCTTTGCAATTTTTTGGAGCCACCATTTTGCGGACAATTCCCTCATATTTCACACATAACTACTATTAAACTGGTAAATAGATAAAAAATTTTCAAATGTTAATCTATTTTATATAATTTAATGTGTAATAAATTTTTGTTATCTGTGAACTGGTATCATTTGTTGTAATATGTTAGTAATCTCGCTTTACTTCACGAGAGACTTAAAGCTGTTGCCAGGTTAAGAATTTGGTTTAGGGAAATACACGTTAATGAAATTCTGTTTTTTGGAGTTCCTGTTAAATATGGAGATATATAACGCCAGAGATTTTTTTGCGCAGAAAATTACGTTCGACTCACCCTATATTGTGGAGAGAAAAATTGAGGATCGAGCATGAGTACCGCCATCTGAGATTTGCACAGAGCCATCCACTTCTTCGGTTGTAACATTGTGTGGGGTTGAAACAGTGCCATCTACTTTTTCATACATTACACAGGCAGTGCAATCGACTAGTTCAGTCATAACACCGACAGTGCAAACGATTTCTTCGGGTCCGACGTCGCTGAGGTCATCATCGATTTTGTCAAGGTTTCTTTGTTGTATCTGTGACAAAACATTTAGCTACGACCATTGTGCAAGGACACATGAAACGACTACTTACATAAATGATTCTTCCTGCGCTATGCAATGATGTGTTAAGTGCAAACACCTGTTTAAACATGCCGATAAACTGAAAAGACATAACAAGAACTGCATTGGCAGAGTTCCTGCAAATAGAATAAACCTTTACTAATATTTGGTGACAACATCGGAAACTGATTCTATGTGAAAAATCACATTCTATGAAGGTTTTAAAGGACTGCGTAATTGAAGATATCATTGTAGGTACAAAATACATGCTTATACCTGGACCGCATTAAGCAAAGAATAATTAGTAATTTAAAAGAGCAAGTTAAAGAAGACTTCGTAAAATATAATGTTTGACTGGATTGTACCTAACAACAGCCTCTGCCTTTGGGTGAAGTCATCAGTGAGCAAGCATTCAAGACTACAAATGTAACATTGTTCATTATTATTAGTATGCCAAAGGCTGTAAAATGTATAGAAAGTAAATCATTGCCGTAAAGAAAAGGAGTATATGTCCAAAAGTTCCGATTGGATACTTGCTAGTGTAAATGCAAATAAACAAATTATATGCATTACAAGCGAACAGGCCCGGCTTCACCCGGGTAAAATTGAGTTTTACAGTGATAAAATAATAAATAAATTATGAAAATACAATTAATTTATGTGAAAATAGAATTATAAAATTATGCTATGTTGGCCTAGGTTTTAACTGATTATGGCAACTTTAAAGGAAGGTCATATTATTTACTCAATAGCCAAGAAGTAGGGTATTGTTTTTGGAGTGTATCTGTGCAACTATCACGTAGTTACCACAATTTTGCTTTCCAGCATCAATGTATGAACATCAAAACGTGAGTTTAATCAAGTTGTAGCTTTAAAAATAAGTGTACCTAGGTTCTTATTTTTGCGCTTGGCTGAGTGATCTTAATCGATAACCAAAGTTAAGCAACGTTTTTAGCGGCACACATTTGGATGGGTGACCGTTTAGTGGCATTACATCTTAGCGTTTCCGGACTTCAGAAGGCACGTTAAATATTGGGTCCTGGTTGTTATCGATTGATTGATAGCAGTCATTAAGCCATTTCAGAGGTCCTTGGGTGGCCTGATAAACTCTGATGCCGAAGGAAAAAAATTATTTCGGTCATGTTCTCAGCCGTTGCAGAATTGTGTTTTGTTGTTATTTCACAGGGCCCGTACAATTTACCGGGATAAAAAGTATCCTGTGTCCTATTCCAGGACCTAAAGTACCTACATACCAAATTTCATCAAAATCCCTTTATCCGTTACGGATCTCACTGGTAACAAACACACACACACACAGACTTTCGCATTTATAATATTAGTACGATGTTAAAAGCGATTATTTTGTTAGAAACACACTTAATGGTGGATATGGAGAGTCTATTGATACTCTTTTTGATTAGGTTTGTACTCTGATGTATGTGTATTATGTAAGATTTCAATGGGAAAAAAAACATATTTCATTTCTCTTTGGTTTTTTACCCTGTCCTAGCATGAATTCTTCCCTGATATTTTTAACATGTGAGCCCTGGTCATCATATATGTCACTGTATGTCGGAACTGTGGGCAAGCTTGGCCAAAAAAGTAAATGAAATGATGAGTGCAATTAAGATGAAGTTCAAGTTGTTACTTGCATAATTCTTGTGTAGACCTATCACTCAATTAACACAATCAGCGATTTGGTAAAAGTGATTATTTTGGAATGAAGTGCACAGAAACTTAGAGTGGAGTGACATCGTAATGTATACTAAGCAAGTTGGATGCAGTAGACAAGGAAGCATTCCCATTTTTTTAATTTTTTGCAAAATATATGTGTAGTTAAGAGCATGACCAGGGAAGAGAGCGTGATTCTTCACCTCTCGCATTAGACAAAGAACAGTGATGTGGTGCGAATCTGGGAACATTAACTATTTTCGCCACTAGCATCCTCTAGCAGACAATGCTGAAAATAATGGACTGCAGTGGTAGGGGATTAACAGAAGGCTAATTCGTGGTTTAAAATAAGTGATGTATTAAAAGGAGCAAAATAAATAACAAATAATGTGCCGACTAAATTGATTGGTAGCAGGGGGTCACCTTGGTGATTGAAAGTGGGGAGGGGAGCGAAGGTGTGAATAAATGAAGGGAGGTTGGTAAGTGATGTAAAGGTAAAACAATATAGTGGTGACGTAGAGAGGGTTGAGCAAAGGCAAGTTATTTATGGAGATGGTCTGTTAACTTAAATAATCCATTGCAATTTGGTGGTAGGGAGGGGAAAGGTCAGTCGTCTGCTGGTCATTGTGCCGGGAGTATGTGCTATGCCACTTTTTAGATTACTTTCCAAAGGGCAGGAAGGCTTATGAGATGGCATTCCTGCCTGTGTGTCTGTGAGTATGTATATGATTGTTTGTGTCTGTGAGGTCTGTGCGTGTGTGTCCCACCTGAAAACATGTGAACTGGTGAACCGACTTTCACCAA
Organism: Clitarchus hookeri; assembly: GCA_002778355.1. Classification (NCBI taxonomy): domain Eukaryota; kingdom Metazoa; phylum Arthropoda; class Insecta; order Phasmatodea; family Phasmatidae; genus Clitarchus; species Clitarchus hookeri. The sequence continues at coordinate 120,887 of NQII01006353.1, forward strand.
ACTCAGTAGACATATAGTACTTAGGAGGAACATCAGAATTTTATAGTTTTCGACCATGCCGAGCATTTACTTTCAAAATAGTGGCAATTTTATAATTTAGGGTTATATGTCATATTTCGGGAACCATTTACCAATTTGGAGAATCAAGGATCTCAGAGACCTTGAGTCGAGAAAACTATTGTAAAGTGTCGAAAAAATCTCTTAATAAAGAGAAAATATTATATTACTCGTCGCGACACCCCTGTTGGATGTTGGTCCCCTTAACCTTGGCCCATGTGCCATTTTTTTTTTAGCGGCACTTACCTGCTCAAACTTTAAATCGGTTTTCAGCGATATTTATGGCAATGCCCTGTGGTTTGTCCCTATTCTTTATTTGTCTCATTTTGCTGTTGTCAATAATTTTACTAAAATGTTAATCATTGCTGTTTTAAAACATAAAATTTGGGTTACATATAATTAAGAATTTACTGATACTGTTTTGTAAACAGTTTCTTTTTGTGACTATCTACTATAACTTATTCAAGTGTTTTGTGCAACGATAGATGGCACTTTAGCTTCTGTTTTAAAATTTTGCCTTCATCTGAAATATTAATTGTTAAGAAAAAAAGAAAAATCTGTTCTACATAACGTTAATGTAATTTATATAATGGGAAAAAGGAAATTTAAATATGTTGTTAGCATTAATCTCCAATGCAATTTGGGAACACCGCATGGCCATTCGATTTCATCGAATTTGTCATGCGGACTGTTATGAGTCTTCTTTTATCATAAACTCATAGCTATTAAAGGATAGAATAAGGAAATAGGTTAAGTAGTAGAGTAAGGACTTATAGTCAGAATTAACAATATCTTTACTTGTTATCATGGGTTCCTCAGAGTACATGAATAACAGTGTGAGTTTACGGTGGAAAGGAGAGAAAGAGAGAGAGGGATTGGAAGAGATAGGTTATTTAGGTTAGACGTGACATGATAATGAAGGAACTCACCCTAGTCTCGCACCCGGACCTCGTTGTCGGATGACGCCCTCGGACCTGGAGTTGGCTCGCCTATAGACCCACGTAGACTGCCTCGATCCCGGAGCTTGACGCCCTAGTTCACCCTTCTCGCCCCTCCACGTGTGTAATGACGTAGATCGATCTGATTGGCTCCGCAGACTGTGTTGAAGAAGAAGTGTCCTCGCAGCTTGCTCTAATTATGTCGAAATGCTCTTAGGCCAGCAGGACCTACATTTTCCTGTGCCTCTTTGCGTAACTCTCCGCCGGTTGCTGCAATCGATTCCGGTCCGATGTTATGCATTTCAGCGCGGCTGTGGCCTCTTTGTCGGCTTTCGCTTAGACAGCTGTTGCACAACGAGGCCAATCGTAACATCCTCCCCAAAGTGATGATAAGAGATGTCCTCATCTCTGGAGTGATGCTGGAGATAGTAGTATAATGTATAGACAATATTTGATATATATGAAGTTGAAACAAAGTTGAATTGGTTAGATAGTAGAAGCAAAGTTATTTAGTTGAACTGTAGTTACGATCAGGGGTCCGTAACTGCCGTGAATGCGTAGTGCTGATTGAGTATTGTGCCACAATGTTGGAAAATGGAAGTTGGCTGCACTGAAGGTTTGACTTGGGTCAATGAACTATGAACACACGTGGGGCTGGCTGTGAACTTGCTGACTGGTGATGTCGGCTCTCCTCCTCGTTCCGTTGTTGGTGCGAGACGTGGCTGAGTTAAGGTTGCAGGGAGGGGAGAGGAGTCGGTTGTTGGATGACTCATATATATACATATTCTTAATCTAAACGACAATTATACATATTATCTGTAGCACTATACACCTTTATGCAGCTTGATTCACACTGAAGTAGTGTTCTTTAAGTCTTACACTTATTTTCGTTGAAGCTTGTGTCTGTCATTCTGCATGTTTCACCAAGTGAAAAGAAATGTAGTGTCTCTGCACTATAAGAAATTTTTAAAACCAAAGTATCATGTGAAGTACTATTGATTTGCTGTTGACTGTAGAGTTTATACTAAATCTTTTAACAATAATATAAGACATATTTAAACTGTATACAATATACACCATATAGAACATTAATTCTAACATAATATGATTTGAAATTTTTTCTCAGAGTACATTAAAAGTTTATTACATTTGTACTGTTGTTATACTTATATTAATAATAACAAAATAATATACAATTTATATATCCTTAATTTTAGTAAAACATGATTTAAATTGTTATTTACCTTACTTTTTCAGACTTTTTTTTCTACATACATGTCATATTTTCTTCTTTGAAGAAAAATGGTTTATCAGTTTGAATATTTTAAGTTAGTTATCTTATAATTATAGTAAATTATTATAACTGTATCTATTTTATGGTGCACCATGAAAGGAAATTAATGAAAACAATGCATTGTAGGGCAATAAGCGGGATATCGTTAATTGAGCCTACTATTTTAAAATTTTAAATAAATTATATTATCTGCCGGCAGTTACAATAGGCTCATTTAACTATTGGGGCTGGAATTCAAGATAGGTTATGAGGACGTGCACGTGATATTGATACGTACGTATGTGAATTTATTTAAAAGTTTAACTTGAGCTCTTTGTGTAAACATTTTCTACTTTGTATTATACCACGTCGGAAGGCTACTGAAAAATGTTTCCTGCGGTCATGCCGCAACGGTTTTCTGATATGAAGTTGGTAGCTGTGACTGTCACGCTACCCACTGATGCCGAAGGTATGTGCTGACTTATCACATCCTGTCTCGGAAGACTAGGCGCACCCGCCCAGTGCGTCGGTTCATTAGAGTTCAGATTCTCGCCCGGTACGGTCTTGCGCGAACGGTCGCGTGGAACAACACGAATAAGAAGATTTTTTTTTTTTTTTTTTTTTACGTAAAACGGATCCGTTTCTGGTGGCTGCTGGTTCGTTCCTGTTGAAAGTCTTCTTTGCGCCTCTCGCGACGTGTATCTGCTGCGTCGTGCGTTGCTAATAGAAAGGGACACTTGATTAGGGTGGTTAGGTAGCTTGGTGATAAGGATTGGAAGAGATATTCACTCCAGCAGTTAATTATGTGTAATTAATTAATAGTTCGGGTTTGCTGCGTTTGGCGTACAATACATGCCATCTGACAGATTCGAAAGTGAAGAAAAATGCAGACTCCTATCAGTAGTGCGATAATGGCTGTTATGAAGTACGAATATGTTGGGAGGGTTATCATCGGTGTAAAAACGTAGTTGTGATCCTCTGTGAATTCGGTTGGAATGAGGATGCCAGTCAGTGTGTAGCAAGTGTGTGATATTTGAAATATGTATACCTGTGTTTATCTGAAGTTGTTCCTGATGGAAATAATTATTACTTAGCCATTGAATTGGGACTCCTATATTTACGGGNGGACGCCTATATTTACGTGTGATGTGTTTGATGCGTGTGTATCGCAAGTGTGTGTGTTGTGTATAATTACGTTGTGCGCTGTTCGTAATTCGCAGTGACATGGTAGTTGTAGTTCTATTGTTCCTATCGACTCGTGTAATATTTTTTGGATCGTTCCATTTAAGCAATCAATATACATTGGAGACTGTGTGTTACTTATTAGAAACTGTTGTGGTAAGAATTCCGTAATTTTGAGTAATGTGTCGTTATAGCACTGAAATTTACATGCGTTCATATTTAGTGGTTGTTGTTGCGCGAAGAATATCTCCTTAAAACAAATCATTGTGTGTGTTACTGATACTGCGCGTGGGATGTGGTAAATGTGATCGTTGTGTTCCGCTGTTACTGTTAGTTCTATGATTTTTTCCCCGTTAAAATCAAGTGCTATGACGTCTTCTTTTGTGTGTAAATAACACGATCTATTTCGGGATTGAAATGCTGTCGGAATTACGTGATAAATTTTCCATTCTGATTTTTTTTGTAAAAGTGGAATTTGAATTTTAATAACAAACGTTGAAGAGGTTATGCTACATTCCGCTAGTGGAAGCTGATAATACTTAGAGTGTTGTGCCGGTGAGATTGCCAGCTTTAAAGGTGTTGTTTCCAAATTTTTGTGTAATTTATTAAGGTCGTTC
>NQII01006354.1:3899-21981 GCA_002778355.1 Clitarchus hookeri
TCCCCCTGCTCTTTTGAGAATTACACCAGTGCTCCCCCTGCTCTTTTGAGAATTACACCAGTGCTCTCCCTGCTCTTTTGAGAATTACACCAGTGTGCTCCATGGTCCTGTGGTCAATTTTCTAGTGTGATTCCTGTTCCTTTGGGTTATACACCAATGTGCTCCCTGCTCTTTGTAGCAATAGACAATTATGCTATCTGCTCTTTGTATAGGCTCTTCATGCTAAAGTGAGCAGTTTTGAGGCCCTGTTACTTTTTTCATATGCTGCAATTTTTATCTTCTATCCACCTTTTTAAATTTATATTTATTGCCTATTATTTCTAAATGAGAGAGTTTTGAAAAGATCTCTCTTTGTTGTGAATAACCTATAGGAATGAATCAGTTTGCTCCGTGCTTTTTGTAGTAATCCACAAGTGTGCACGCTACTCTTTGTAGCAATGCAATTGGTGGTTCTACCAATATTATTGGCCGTTATAACATAACGAGAACTGCCAAAAAAGGGTGTGTAGAGGTTTGCAACAGGAGAATAGGAGCAAAGGACTATAATAAAAGCTTTTAAAAGATGACAGAACTCATGTAGCTCTTTTCCCGGAACACATTCACCTTCCTTCTCACTTGCCATTCCTGATTTACTCATTCTCTTCCTTCCTTTCCTCACTCGTCTGAATAGGAAGAACGCACACTACTTACTCAAGCTAAGGACTTACAGCTCCAACAAGCAAAGGACTTGTAACACATTANGAATAGGAAGAACGCACACTACTTACTCAAGCTAAGGACTTACAGCTCCAACAAGCAAAGGACTTGTAACACATTAACATATCACACCACAACCGCCAACAATAAAATCAAATTTCCGCTTTAATCATATCTACTTTTATCATATCACACCACTTCCGTCACCTATCAAATAATCTTCCTATGATATTCTCTAATCCCTTTATTACCACACTCACAGTCTCAACCTCGTCAGTCTACAACCTGCATTCACCAGCTACACACTACGCAAGATGCTCGTCTCATACACCAGCCAACAGGTACCGCCTATTACTTAACTGTATTAACATTTCATATTCATTACCTAAATATTTAACTATTTCAATTAACATTCATTAACACTTCTTTTTTAATATTCTTTACTCATTTCACACATATTCATTAGTAAATTCATTATCTGTCCATTCACAATCCAAAATTCGTTACAAAGGTCTCTAAATTAACTACCACAACTACCATACTCAGGCACAAATCATATCATTTTACACCTCAACATTTACTTCTATACTCTACATTTTTATTCTTCCGTTCTTTCCATTCCAGCACACAATATGCCTTGCATATCTACATTCCATGGTAAGTACAAAACTGCCATGAGACCAATTTTCGTACGATTCAATTTAGATGCAGGATACCCAATCATTAACGGCTACAGCGATGGTGAAAAGAACGCATACAGTAGCGAAGAAACCATACTACAAACAAACTTTCAAACTCGATGAAGACACAATTATACCTTCAAACACATCCATACAAGTAACTACAGGTTGGGGAGGCCTCTCTGGTACAGACAACTTTCTTGGTTGTCGTCCAAGCACCACATTAGATTCTCCAGAACTAGTGATAAACAATACCTCAGATGCTCATTACCATTGTTCATGCATGCATGTTGATCACCATCTATTTAGTAACCCTAGTTTCAGATCTTTCACTAACTTTGATCCAATAACCCTTTCACTCAAAAACATTAGTAAAGACACGACTATTACCTTCGAAGCTAGCAACCCCACCGTTGACGCGTACTGGTGTCGACGAGGCGGCAATCCTTCCCTTGCATTATGGTCACTCTCCTCCAGCCTACGAGAATACTTAGCAATTCAATTGTAATATAAAAGTAAAAATAAAATGAATTATTTTTATACATACGTTCCTATTTATATTTTCTGGTTTTCCCTTTTTTTCCAGTATACCCTTCGGCAAAGATTCATCAGCGAAACGAACAACCACTCCAACTAACTACAAATTTAATACTTTTATACCCTTTTTTATTTATTTACTCGCAACTGTAACGTACTCCTTTCTCATTCACAAGATTGTAATGACGCAATATTCTTAAGTTTCGGGACACGTGTTTAAATTTCTTTCGTTTTTCTTAAGCTTTGGAAAGCCTCGTAATATTTTTATTNTTCTTAAGTTTCGGGACACGTGTTTAAATTTCTTTCGTTTTTCTTAAGCTTTGGAAAGCCTCGTAATATTTTTATTGGGTTTGAAGTTTAAAGCCGTGGTGGCTCGTTTCTCGTGATAGTTTGTTTATCTGGCATACGGGTGCCGTTTACTTTTATCGGGCAGACGTTTGTCATTTCGTTTCAAATATCGTGTGTTTCAGTTTTTGTTAAGCGTCAGCACTACTTAGCTTTTTTCAGNAGGTAAGCTATGCTGAATTCATTTAAACAACTTTTGTTGGCATAAAACGTTTCGTTCAAAACGTAAACAAACTGTCAGAAACAGTCACCTCACAAACTTGTTCAATTTTTTAAAATATGTTGTACTTATTTTAAAGCCATGCCCCCAATATATTCGTGTTCTACGTTATTAGTAGAGTCGAAATATACCACTTTCTGGAGTTTTTTTTCTTATTTTCAGAAAAGCCCCTATAGTAAAATTTTACCTTAGTTCCTGTGGAGTAGTTACGATAACGTGTTGAGAGCGGGCGTGGCAGATGCCGGATGCCGTGCCCTTATCTCAGGAGAGGGGGGTGAGAGGCGGGACAAAAGACGCGTCTGTCTGTCGCCCTTCGAGCAGTTTCTTCAGTACAAGGCACTTCAGAGTCAGTCGGCGGCGAGGGCAGTCGCCCTTCAGTTCCGTCAAGAATGCTCGTTTAAGTCGCGTCCGTCACGACGATAACCCCCCCACATCGGCATCTAAACTTTATTTTATTTCTCAGCCGGTGTGGGAGGTAGCAACATTTAAATTCCTTCGGGACAGTTTTGAGACGGGAATAATAAGTAAATGACTGTGGCGCTGTTTTCTGCACTTGAATGGTTAATTTTGAAGGTTCCTACTCTGCATATGAGATTCGGTTGTGAACTGTGTCTCTAAATGATAAATAAACATATATAACGTCTAACCCGGAACTTGGACCTTATTTCTTAATTAATTAGCATTTATTTAACAGAGTATCGTGTTCTACCTTGAGCTAGACTTTGTAATGACGCAATATTCTTAATTTTTCGGGACACAGGTGTAAAAGTCTTTCATGTGTATTTAGCTTTGAAAATCTTCGTAATATTTTATCAGGTTTAAAGTTAAAGCCACGGTGGTTCGTTTTCCCTTGATGGTTTGTTTGTCGAGCAGGCGTGTGCTTTTGAAGGTTATCGGACAGACATCTGCTGTTTACGTTGTAACAGGAGTCCGTTTACCGTCTAGTTTCGAAAGTTGTTGTTTTGGTTATGCTTCAAAAGTTGTTGTTTTGGTTATGTGTCAGCATTATACAGCAACTTTCCTGGCTGTGACGTGACGTTCGGTTCTCTGGAAGTGGATGGTGTCAACAGTTTTAGTTTACTGCGACGCAGTTGAGAATACGATAACATGTTGTGAGCGCGGGACACAGCGTAGTAGGGGGGGATAGGCGTGCCTAATATATACTGGTGGTGCCTATCGCATAAGGAGAAAAAGTAACCAACCGTCGAAGAAGACGCATCTGGCATTAGAAGACGCATCAGGCATGAAAAATTTCACCCACACCGGCAAGCACCCGTGACCGTAAGATCTTTTGTTCGCATTTCTTTTTCAGTTTAACGTCACTTAAATTCTATCAACTTATTTCCGCCGGTGTGGGGGGTCGTTAGGGTGCCAGGAGGGAACGAACATCCCTCTTGCCTTCGTAACTTAGTCTTGCGATGCAAGTTTGAGACATTAATAAATTGTAAACGACTGTGGCGCTGGTTTCTGCACTGGTATAACTAATTGTGAAAGTTCGTACTCTGCAAACTGGAAAGTCGTCTGTGCACTGTGAAACTTCAATGATAAATAAAGTATAAAGCAAACTAATCTGGAACTTCTTTCTTAAGTAACTAGCGTCCAATTTACTGAGTCTCGTATTCTACCTTCTGATCTAGTCGAGGGCAAACCATGGCAACGTAAACATTCAGCAGTGTAATACAAGTCCGCAACGTTACAAAATGGCGCCCAAAACTGTGCGTCTGCACTATTATAAATACGGAAGTAACAATGCCGCAACATTACAACGTGGCAACGTAACATCGGCAGTGTGTAACTGTGACGAACGTTACAAGATCTATGGCTCCCGCACCTAATACTTCTGAACAAACAACAGAAGAAAGACCACAAGACGGGTACAGATACAACATTTACCAAACAATTCCTTCACATTTCTTCCCTACATCACAATTCACCATCCACGGAACATTACCTTTATCCTATTGGTTCGACACAGACTTCTCATCAGATCAAAACCCCAATCTTCTACCATACAGAAACCTCTCCTTTGGACAGGAAAAGGTAACCTACAACCAAACTACAAAATGCTTCCTACTCCTTTATGCAATATACTAGTGTGATTACTGCACCTCTGAGCAATTTACCAGTGCACTTTCTGCTCCATTGAACCATTTACCACTTTGTTGTCTCCTGTCTTGAGCCATGCACAACTGTGTTGTCTGCTCTCTTGAGCCATGCATAACTGTGCTGTTTGCTCCAATGAGTTTCATGCCCCACTGCGCTTTTTGTGTTCGTGATGTATGAACCAGTATTCTTTCTGCTATCTTAAAGCATGCAGCAATGTGTTTTTTGTTTCCTTGAGTCATGCACGAGTGTGCTCCCTGTCCCCTTAAGTGATTAATGAGAGTGCACTCTGTCCCCTTTAGTGATCCATCAGAGTACTCTCTGCTCCCTTTATTGATTCACCAAGGTGCTCTCTGTTCCCCTTCATGATGCATTAATGTGTTATCTGTTCCCTTTAGTGATGCACCATTGGGTTCTCTGCTTCCTTTATTNCCAAGGTGCTCTCTGTTCCCCTTCATGATGCATTAATGTGTTATCTGTTCCCTTTAGTGAGGCACCATTGAGTTCTATGTTCCCTTACTTTATGCACCAGTGTGCTCTCTGTTCCCTTTAATTATGCAAGTTTGCTCTCTGTTCCCTTTAATTATGCAAGTTTTCTCTCTGTTCCCTTTAGTTATGGAACAGTGTTCTCATTGTTCCCTTTAGTGATGCATCAGTGTTCTCATTGTTCCCTTTAGTGATGCATCAGTGTGCTCTCTGTTCCCTTTAGTGATGCATCAGTGTGCTCTCTGTTCTCTTTAGGTATGCACCAATGTGCTCTCTGTTGTCTTTAGTTATGCACAGTGCCCTTTGGTGATGCACCTGTGTTCTCTCTGTTTTCTTTAGTGATTCACCAATATGCACAATGCTCCCTTTAGTGATGCACCAGTGCACTCTCTGCTCCCTTTAGCGCCGCTTGAGTGTGTTCTCTGTTCCCCTTTAATGATGCACTATNTGATGCACCAGTGCACTCTCTGCTCCCTTTAGCGCCGCTTGAGTGTGTTCTCTGTTCCCCTTTAATGATGCACTATTGTGCTCTCTGCCCCTTTTAGCTTTGCACCAATGCTCTCTCTGCTCCTTTGAGCCTTGCACCAGTGTGTTCTCTGCTCCTTTGAACCTTGCACCAGTGTGTTGTCGGAACCTTTGAGTCATCCACCAGTGTGTTCTCTGCTTCTTTGAACCCTGCACTGTTTAGCTCTCTGTTCACTTGAGGTATGCACCCCTGCACACTTTGCTGTTTTGAGCCATTCATTACTATGTTGTGTACTGCTTTCAGTCGAGCAGTACTATGCTTCATGTTACTTTGAGCCTTGCCTCATAATGCTTCCTGCTCCTTGGAGCTGTGCCTCACTACACGCCCTTCTCACTTGAGCCATGTATCACTATGCTTCCTGCTCTCTTGGGCCTTCCATCACTATGCTGTTTCTCCTGCAACAAGCATCACTATGCTGTCTCTTCACTTGAGCCATGCACTACTACGCTCCCTGCTGTCCTGAATCATGTATAACTATGCTCCCTGCTCCATTGGTCCATTCATAGCTATATCTCTACTCCCTTGAGCTATGCACCAGTGTAAGCAATGCTTTCTTGAGGTATGCACCATGTTCCTGCTCCATTCGGATGACCATTATGCTTCCAGCTTTCTTGAACCATGTGTTACAGATTCATGCTTCTTTGAGCCTTACTCCAGTATGCTCCCAGCTTCGATGAAACATGCACCAATGTGCTCTGCTCCTATTAGCTCTGCACCAGTGTGCTTTTTAGCCATCCACCAGTGTGCCCTGTGTTCATTTTAGCTCTGCACTAGTGTGCTCCATGTCCCTTTTAGCTGTGCATAAGTGTGCTCTATATTCTTTAGAGCGAAGTGTTGTGCTTTACTCTTCTGAGCCATCCATTAGCGTGCTCTGCTCTTTTGAGCTATATACCAGTGTGCTCTGTTTCTTTTAACCGTGCACCGGTATACGCTCCTTCTTTGATCCATGCACCAGTTTGCTCTGCTCCTTTGAACCACGTAGCAGTGTGCTCTGTGCCTTTAAACCATATTGCAGTGTGCTCTGCTCCTTTGAGCCACGTGTTAGTGTGCTCTGCTTCTAATATCAATGCAAAATTGTGTTCTGCTCTTCGAGCCATGCTGCAATGTGCTCCCTCCTCCTTTTAGCCATACACTGGTGTGCTCTACACTCACCTTTGGCCATGCATTATTGTGCTCTGCACTCCCTTTGGGCATGCACTATATTGCTCTGCACTCCCTTTGAGCCTTGCGCCAGTGTTTTCTCTGCTCCTTTGTGCTATGCCCCACTATGCTTCCTTGCTCTGTTGAGCCATTCATCTTTTATGCTGTCCACTCCTTTCAACCATGCAATTCTATTCTTCCGGTCCCTGTGAGCCATGCTTCACTATGCTTCTTGCTCCCTTGAGTCATGCATCAATTTGCTCCTTGCTCCGTTGAGCTATCCTACTAATATTATAAATGCGAAAGACTGTGTGTGTGTGTGTGTGTGTGTATGTATGTTTGTTACCACTCAGCTCCATAATGGCTGAACAGATTTTGATGAAATTGGGTATGTAGGTACTTAAGGTCCTGGAATAGGACATAGGATACTTTTTTCCCCGGTAAATTGTACGGGTCCTGTGGAATAAAAACAAAACTTAATTATGCAATTGCTGTGAACGAGACCAAAATATTTTTTTCCTTTGGTGTCAGAGTTTATCAGGCCATCCAAGGACCTCTGAAATGGCTTAGCGACTGCTATCAATCTACAACAACCGGGATCGAATATTTAACGTGCCCTCCGAAGCCCGGAAGCGCTCAGATGTTATGCCACTAAACAGTCACTCATTCAAATGTGTGCCGCTGGGAACGTTGCTTAACTTTGGTGATCAAATAATATCTTTCAGCCAAGCGCAAAAAGTAGTACCTAGGTACACTTATTTCTAAAGCTACAACTTGACGAAACTCACGTTTTGATTTTCATACAACGCTGGAAAGCGGAAATGTTGTAACTACGCGATAGTTGCATAGATGCACTCCAAAAACAATACCCTACTGCTTGGTTATCGGGTAAAAAAACATGTTATTCCTTTTGGGTTGCAGTAATCAGTAAAAATTTAGGCCAAATAGTATAATTTTATAATTTTGTTTTCACATAAATAAATTATCTTTTCCCAATTTATTTATTAGTGCATCACTGTAAAACTCAATCGTACCTGGGCGAAGCTGGGCCGCTTGGCTAGTTTATCAATATGATCCATACTCCCTTGAGCTGTGCAGCAGTGGCCTTTGTTTGTCTTGAGGCATGCATGTATGTTCAAGACATGCACCAGTATGCACCCTGCTCTACTAAGCCATGCACCACTGTGTTGTGCTCCTTTCAACCGTGTACCATTGTGCCTTGCTTCTTTGAGCTCTGCACCAGTGTCTTCTGCTTCTTTGAGCTGTGCACCACTGTCTTCTTTTCCTTTGGGCCATGCACTGGTGTGTTATGTTCCCTTGAGCCATTCTCCAGTATGCTCTCTGGTCCCTTGTGCCATTCACCGCTATGTTCCCTAGCCTATTGAGCCATTCACCGGTATGCTCCCTGCCCTATTGCGCCATTCACCAGTATGCTTCCTAGCCTATTGCGCTATTCACCGGTATGCTCCCTGGCCTATTGCTCTATTCACCGGTATGCTCTCTGGCCTATTGCACCATTCACCGGTATGCTTCCTAGCCTATTGCGCTATTCTCTGGTATGCTCCCTGGTCTATTACGCCATTCACCGGTATGCTTCCTAGCCTATTGCGCTATTCACCGTTATGCTCCCTGGCCTATTGTGCCACTCACCGGTATGCTCCCTGGCCTATTGTGCCATTCACCTGTATGGTTCCTAGCCTATTGCACTATTCACCGGTATGCTCCCTGGCCTATTGTGCCACTCACCGGTATGCTCCCTGGCCTATTGTGCCATTCACCGGTATGCTCTCTGGCCTATTGTGCCATTCACCTGTATGCTTCCTTGCCTATTGCGCTATTCACCGGTATGCTTCCTGGCCTATTGCGCCATTCACCGGTATGCTCCCTGGCCTATTGTGCCATTCACCAGTATGCTCACTGGCCTATTGCACTATTCACCGGTATGCTCCCTGGCCTATTGCGCCATTCACCGGTATGCTCTCTGGCCTATTGTGCCATTCACCTGTATGCTTCCTTGCCTATTGCGCTATTTACCGGTATGCTCCCTGGCTTATTGCACCATTCACTGGTATGCTCCCAGTCCTATTGCATATTCCCAGATATGCTCCCTGGCCCCTTGTGCCATTCAAAATATGATCATTGTGGGTGAATTATGGATCTGTTTTTGTCCCGTTGTAATAGATTTGACACAGGTAAGACGTTTGACTTCAAAATGTGACCATCAATTCACCATGACGCGACACAGGTATGATTGCGTCTTATTTTAGACACCCGAATGTGGCTGCCTTTAGTACGTCACATCATAAGACATATATGATTTACATAGCAAGGTTTGTACTGGGGTATTTTCTATATAATTAGAAACACTTCACTCGCAAACACCTTAATGCTTCGTTCTATGAATTTATATATAACCATTCTTTTGGATATGTGTGCTGCACCATTGTAAGTTTATATTTTCATAATTGAATTTAGCTAGCTAATTAATAAACACAGCAAATCTATTAAATTGTTTAAATATGAAAATTTGTTAGTTTCGAAAGTTTTTTATGTAAGATGTGTGTGCACTATAGTTTAGAAAAATCCTTTACAGCATGTGCACTGGCGGCAACCTATATTCTCAGTTAAAAAAGTCGCCGATAGATAGGAAGCACACTCAGTTTACAAATGTTCCAACAGATAGCGGTAGAGTTTACGTCATATATGGTAATGCATTTTTTTACTCATGGAAAATGATCATCTAAAGCTTCTAGCGGTGTTCCAAAACTTCAAGTTTTGAGCCACAATAAACTGTTAAGTAAGTCGAAGCGGGTAATTACAATAAATGTTGTAATGCTTATTAATAGTGCGTGAATTTTATACTTTGATACCACAATATTTAATCTGCGTTACATTGGATGTGTTGATGGTGCCTTAAATTCATAATTGATAATATTCTGTGTAGATTAAAGAAGTTAAACTACATTTTGCAGTGAAGGATTGCAATATTTTAAAAGTTATACAAATTTTTTTTTTCTGGTTTACTGGTCAATAAGCAATGAGCCAAAGCATCAGTAGTACCAGCATACGCAAATTTTATGAGAAACAGATGTCATAGTATCGACGCCTTAAAAAAGACGCAGCAGTTAGGTCACTCGGAACGTAATAGATTTTTCAGCACGGCATCGTAACGAGGCCGTCACACGTACGACACGTCTTAAGCAAGACGTTTTCCGCAGAAAGATCCGTAATCAACCTGCTGGCCCATTGCGTCATTCGTAAGTATGCCCCCTGGCTCCTTGCGCCATTCAGTAGAATGCTCTGAAATGAATTGGGTGTTTAGTATTTTGTATCTGTGTTTGTATGGAGAAGGAAGAGACACACACGACTTGCATTGGATGCACTGGGAATAAATAAATAAATAATAGTGGGTTTGTGTTTGTGTGTGAAAGGGTTTTGAGGGGTTTCTGCATTGTACACACAAAATAAATAGTAGTGTACGAAGTGTGAGGTGACTCAAGATTCCCTCTTACACATCAATAAAACTCCTCCTCTCGCCAGTCAACCCCTGCAAAACATGTCACCGGCACTCTCGGAGAACGTATCTGGTTATGTGAGAGAGAAAATGGTCTGAGCAGAACCTAGGCTGTAGTAGGATTTTGCAAGGAAAACACAAGATATCTCATTAGTCGGTTTTAATGTTGTAAAATTTTATATAAGTTGTTCCACATTAAACACACTCTTGCATACATTCAAATTCCCTTTGTCTGACTCATACATAATAACACAACTAAATTTCCATTCAACAAATATAAACACTGTTCATTCCACAAGATAAACACCAATTATTTTAATTTTCCTCGGTATGAGAGCCAGCCAATGAGTAAAAACTCCTTTCTATCTCACGGTACTCTAATGGGCAGAAAGTCGTCCAGAATTCTGATATCAAATTTAAATAAATAATTGCATTGAATGACTGTTCAAACAGATTAAAAGCATTTCACTGTGAGACAGGATGTCCAAAAGTCTTTAAAAGTTAAATTGTTCTAGTTAAAGTATGTATAGTTTTGCTGGTTATACCATCCCTGTGCTATTATTGAATAAAAATACAAGTTGGACCAGGCTTATATCTCCTCTTATTATTATAATTTAGCATCTTCACCTGCCTTCTGCACTATAATACTTAAAAACATGTTCCATAACAATATTTTTACATTTTGATACACTTTACTTCAAAAAATAAAATTATCATTTGAGCAGCATCTTGGAGAGCAACTGGTCCAGATGAAGCCTAGTCCGAGAAAAAGGAAACTAGGCAGACTAGCAACCCACTTCCCAGATGTTGGCGCAAATTCACGCATCCAATCACAACCAGCATCCACTATGGAGCTGTCTCAGATGTGGATAACGCGAATACGTCAATGACGTTTTCCTGTCAAAATCATATGGCAGCAGCGGAAGTAACCAGCGTTTTTGTTTACATAGCGCGCGTCCCCGATGCCGCGCATGCACTCATGACTCAAAGAAATACACTTCTAAATAGCAAACAGACACATTCAAACAACTTTCACTATAAAATAAACAGTTATTATACATGTTGTGTCCATTTTTCACTTCTTTGTTTGTAAACGAACAATGTTCTCTTTTACCGTTCTCTATAAACTTAACATCTGTCAAGCCATGACTTTGAAAATGGCGGTAAAACATAGAAAAAAATGTTAATGAACAATAAATACTTTCATACTAAAATGCATAAATATGTACATACACTTCAAAGCATGGAAAAATACTTCAAAACTCGTAAAGCATTAAATAAACGAACATTCTGAATCGCTACAGATTCTTGCCCTCTCCTTGGAATGTACAATTGAATGTAGTCGGACAAGTGGACGTTCGAACTGTCTATCTAGAAAAATGATCATTCATTTATACATNAATGTACAATTGAATGTAGTCGGACAAGTGGACGTTCGAACTGTCTATCTAGAAAAATGATCATTCATTTATACATTACATACACACTGAACATACATCAAACAAAAATAGACACTGAAATAGCTCCTCCTGCTCTTCCAAATCATCTTCATTAGACACACAATACCCCTTTTAAAATAAATATAATGCAATTCCAAGCACTTTATTACTCAAAATATATGCAATGTTAGACGAATACAACATAGAACACTTTCATACTCATTCCATTTCATTTCGAAATGCCCTGTTTGTTTGAAATGCGCACCTCTTCATCCGCGCTTCCTGGCTATTGGGCACATGCTCCTGCATAACTCCTGTCGTCTGCTGCGCTTCTCCAACACGTGGTGCTGTCGGAAATTCAAACCCTTTTGTCATTACTGGTATGGCGTGCGGTGGGCTTGTCTAGCGAAGTCGGTCGGTCGGTGGGAATGGTGGTAATTAGGCGGTAAAATCCACCTCAACTGAGATTACCACACTTCAGTCAACGTCGCCGGGACTCTGAAGATGAAGTTTGAGTGGCTTAAACTGGAAAAGTCTTCCACAACTGGGCTAAAACCCACTCGCAACTCAGCTCGTCAGAGGCGTCCATTTAAGTCTACTCCTGCTAGCTGAGAGTCTCCAAGCTACCCTCATCGCTTCACTCACTGGCAATCACTTCAAGAGGTGTTTTAAAAAGTGTTAATTACCAAAATATTACGTTTGTGGTTAAATTATTTATTTATCCACTCGTGTGTAAAGTGTTCACAGCAAAGTTCGCTACATCTGGGAATTTTTTAAATTTCAACTGTTAAAACAATTAGTTCATTTTTGTATAAATTTCAGAGTTAATAAATTTCAAATGCAAAATCAGATGGNAAATTTCAACTGTTAAAACAATTAGTTCATTTTTGTATAAATTTCAGAGTTAATAAATTTCAAATGCAAAATCAGATGGCAGACAAGTAAAAACAAGTGTGTGATAATTTATTAGGTGCTGTAAGGATGGTGGATCATTCAAAGGAATCAAACTCCACACAAAGATTGAACCAGATATCAGAGAATTTTGCTAAGTTTTGATAAAGAGTCAGCAACTTTAAATCATCTTTTCACACCTTTTTGGAGTTCCTTTTGCCCATTCCTAACTAATAAAATCAGAATGAAACCCAATAGCACATCTTTTATTCCCAGTGGTTCAGTAGGAAGTGTAAGTTATTTCCTGAGTGATCCTGTATTTGTCTTGTGTGAAACTTTATTTCAAGGAGTGTTCAATGGTATGTTGAAAGTGTTCGTCACTACGCTAGATCAAAGTGTCACTACAATTGCCCCGACTAGTAATAACTCACAAGTTCCTACACTTAAAATTGAGTTGTGTAATAAAATGAGAATTGAACCCAAAGCAAACAATCCAACACACTTCTAACACACTATAACCATTACAAGCGACCAACCACATCCTACAGTATATTTTCATTGGAGGTGTCAGAGCAGTACCGTGCCCGTGTATTGGTTAAACGTAACCTAACATGACTCCTGAAGGGTCAGATGACACGTTAGACATGGCTTTTCCATGGCACCACTCAGTTATAATAAATATTGACTTAGCTGCCAAACCAGAAAGAGGTATCTATCTCGTGGTGTAGATTGGGCTGACGATGACGTGGCTCGTACTGAGCACGTGACTCATTTGGGGCCCAGAGCCGGAATTTCATTTCAGTGTAAAACCCACAAGTGCCATTAAAATTTAAGTAGAAGCACAGGATGATTTGCTTAGTGTTGCGAGCTGTCCTGTATTGTACNACCCACAAGTGCCATTAAAATTTAAGTAGAAGCACAGGATGATTTGCTTAGTGTTGCGAGCTGTCCTGTATTGTACGAGATTTTCTGTATCATTGGGCTGAAATAATTATCCTTATGGACACGGGATGGGATGTCATATTTCCCATATTTCAAACTTCTTTGAAAATAAACTGAATATTAATAAACACAGCGTCGGCCATTCGCAACTTCCGCAATAGGTACGTTCATTCTGATGTTCTGACCCATTAACTACGGATAGTTACAGTTGACACAGTCAACAAGTGCATTTGTGGAAGTAGTGCTTTCCAAGATGCGTACAGTATCTATTCTTCCAGTGCGTGTTTGTCTCATTGTTTTTTCATAAGCCCATTCAATCAGATCATTCAAATAACGCTGAATTATGACTATAGTTGCAACCGATATATTTTTGTATATGTTCAGATAAAATGATGACTGTTGTATGAAGCTGAAAGTGTTTTTTTTTTACATCAATTTTCCTTTTTCATTTTATTGGGGTCACATGTCACGTGACAAGTTGTTGGAGTGTCCCTTATGGCCAATCTAACAAAAGTTGGCAGCACCCACGGGGGGCTCGCTTGTGTCTGACAACCTGACACTAGAAATGCTTTGCAGTGATTGTCACATTCATTCTCAGCAGATTAACGTTATGTTGATGGACTTCTTTTCGAATGTCGAAGGGTCCTTCAAAGAAAATACCAGAACAGGAAGTTGTGCTCTAAGGAGTCTGCAACTGCTTTAGAGTACAAGTAGGCAAATGGACCTTCATAGCTAAATTAATGGCTCCAAAGTGGTATTATCTTAAATTACTACAACAAATAACCATAATTTAAGTTTTAAAATAATTTATTAAAATATTAGTCCTGATAGGTGGGTGGTTTATCCATTTTTCAAAAATATTAATTACATTATAAGTTGTGTGATGTAATTACCACATAAATATTCAATCTGATAAATGGAAAGATGGTCTCAAAAGATTAATAATTAAATGGTCAATTCAGTTTTCCACAATCTTAAAAACAGCTAACTTAATATTGAGAATCAAATTTGCCATTAACTACTAAAAATTATTTGCGCAAGTATGTACTCATTACAGTTATGAAGGTCTGCCAACTTTTAGCTAGTGCTGTCATGGTTACTGTGATCGCTGCAACTTCTTACGATGACTACAATAAATGATCTGTACGAGAAGAGCAGACCTCAGTTGTTGCTAGTGATCTTTTGCTAGGCTGTGTAAAGCTGAAAATAGATGTGTGTTTCTTACTGTATAAGATAGACAAATATGAAATGGCCAGTAATATGTGGTGGATGTGACATTACTACATACAGTAGAACCTCACTATGGCAACCTCATTTATTAATATCAAGACCATCCCTCTTAAATTACCATTTTTGAGGAATCTTACACAATTCTGTAGAAAATGTTGGAAATTTGACGGAAACCAGCAGAAAAATAAGTCGCTAAGCATTACATTAATTTAACGGTACTCCTAGCAGTTCATATCTAAAACAGATACAATTTCAAGTATAGGGGTTAGGTGGGTTAAAATGTCAAATTTTCAAAACCTGCTATTAAAACCATCCCTCACTAACAGGGTTGTTCCTGGAAACAGGGAGGGTTCTGTTTGTACACGTTTCTGTCATTCTGCTCAGTTTGAGAAATGCATTTAGTAATGCAGGACGAAAGTGANGAGGGTTCTGTTTGTACACGTTTCTGTCATTCTGCTCAGTTTGAGAAATGCATTTAGTAATGCAGGACGAAAGTGAAAGGTGGTGTGGTAACCAGCATGTGAAGTAAAAATGCAGCACTCTGGAAAGCTTACATAGCAGAGTAGGGTTTATTTAAATAATTTAATGAGAAATTTTGTCGATGTGGATTTCTAGAGTGAGCTGGAGTTTCAAAGGGAAAAGGCTAGTGGCAGATCAGCGAATGAGTCATGTGTCCTCGTGCAGAGGATTTTGGAAATTTGCTGATCTCATATTAGTTTTAAAATTGTGGTCAATTGATACTGCCAAAAACCAAGAAAGGGCAATCCTACCTAAATGTTGTTACCAACGTTGTGAGCAAATATTATATCAGAGTAATGTGTTTCTGTAGCTGTTTTTTATTTTGCCATTAATTTTTGTATTTTATTGCATCACAAGTATGCAAAATAAGTGCAGTAATATGGCAAAATAGGTGCTCACAAAGTTGGCAGAAACCATTATCTAGGATTGCAGTTACTTTTTTTGTCTAGGCTAGCTTCCAAAATCTTGTGAACTCTATTTGACGTATTAGGAGTCGCGTCCATTTGAGATGAGCTTTTGGCAGACAAGCAGGAGTTGTGCGATGGGAACTGATAGAAGCCTGTTTGATGATGCAGCATGCAGTGAACGAAGTTGGTTGTGACAAGCGGAGAGAGCGTCGGTCGGCCTGCCAGTTGCCCTCCGTGACCATCGACATGGTCACCTGGATGCTTATACGGGTGACGCAGCTGGACGCCCACGTGATGGACGGGCGGCCGGTCAAGGAAGAGGTCATAGATCTGTTCCGCTATCGCAACACGGTGAGTGGTAGCTCCCCGTCCCTCTACCCGTCTTGCTTGCTGCGCCACTTTGGTTACACTGATTGGCTGTTGCAGTACACGGTGGGGCGCTCGGTGACCTGCAACCTGCGCATGCTGAGCTCCCTCGTGTCACGCATGCACGGAGAGCTGCGTCTGATCAACAACACGGTGTTCGTCAAGGATCTGAAGGTGCGTGGCAACACAATCGAGCACTTGGTATGCGTCTGCTGTGTTGGCAAGATGCTTACAACCATTGTATGGTAACATGTTTGAAACTAAACCAACAATGCTCTGTGTACAAAATCTTCTTACCACCTGATGCCTGAATGAATGAGAGTGAATATGATTTTGACTACTTTGACATCCCTGCCGATGCCCAAACACATCACAGGGAAATACAAGGAAAGGAAAACGTCATTGGACAAATTATTACTATGGTGTATTTTATGTAAAATACTAAACATGGTATTGTAGGTGTTTTAATAGAAATTCAACTTGAACTGTGTGTGTTGATGAAGCTCTGTTCTCCCTTCTCAACGCCCTCTACGTAGTGCACTCTTTGCTATATACGCGCTTCATGTTAATTCGGTGAGGCTACAGACCTGTCGTATGGTATTTCTAAAATATTTCTACATTAATTTTATGCAATATATTTCAAGNATTCGGTGAGGCTACAGACCTGTCGTATGGTATTTCTAAAATATTTCTACATTAATTTTATGCAATATATTTCAAACCTGTCTTTTTGGAGCAAGTACAAGGTGAAAGTTGTGTTGATATTTCTTGGTTGAAGCTTGAGACAGTGCGGCCATCTCTTTAACAAGTGTGCTTTCAGGTCATGTCCCACCATGAAACTACTTGTTTGACATGCGTTAAATCAAAATGTAAGAACATACACCCACCCACAGTTTTGTTTTTTCCACAGGCTTCCCTTATTTATTGAAGTAATACGTTGCTGTTTGTATTGATTCTGCTTGCTAATACTGCTAGTTTCTGCTTGGCCTGTAATCTGTGGGTTATTGTCGTGGCTCGCCATTTTGTATTGTGCATCCAGCTCCGTACTCTTCCCAATGCAGCTGTTACTTGTTTTTAAAACAAAATGGCGTTTGTCATTAAGGCAGATTCAGTGTTGCGGTTTAGGTACAACTGGCATCGTTGCATGTGCTAACTTCTAACTTGCTCTACACCACAGTTTCTTGTGTTGGCCAATACACTAAATGAGCAGATGCTAATTTTGATTGCGAAATACTTTATTACAGTAGAGCACCCCTTGACCGGAATTCCCTCAAATGGAACTTCCCTTATCCAGGACTAATTTTCCAAAAAAAATTCAAACGTCGCAAAGTTGTGCCATAACTTTCCTGCGCTCGCAAGAGGTCTTTCGTTGCTCACACCAGACTAGCACGATGGAGAGACAGCCGGTCCAAGTGGCACAGCTACAGCTACGCTGCATAATGACACAAGTGACAGTGACTAATGGCAATGTGCGACACATGCCGTTGGTTTTAGTGGTGCGACTTTCAGAATTTAGTGTTCTAACGTGTTAGTGTACATGTACCATATTTTGGCGTGTATAGACCGCACCAGAAGTTTTTGATGAAAAATTAGGAATAATTAATATTTCAAGTATAGGCCGCACTGAATTTTTGTATTCCCGTAAATATTGCCGGGCCTCATCGTGCTAGTGGGGCAACAGCAAACAATGGCAACGTCAGACTAATAAATTTGCCATTGAATGTTATCGTTGCCACGCCGCTGGCCTCCGCTTGCTGAAAAGTGGCAACAGCGCAGTATTCCGCGTGAATAAAGCTTTTGTATTTATGTCAAAATGCCTCAACACTGCGTTTAAATTGCGGAACATGTGGGCCGTGCGTAGCCTGCCAGCTCGGCCGGCTGTTGCCGAGCTGGCAATGGTATGTGTAGGTGTATGTGTGCGTGCGGCATCACACACACAGCTACTGCTGGCTCTCATGTGAGAGAGAGAGAGAGAGAGAGAGAGAGAGAGAGAGAGAGACAGAGAGAGAGACAGAGAGAGAGACAGAGAGAGAGACAGAGA